>JAECUM010012947.1:0-109846 GCA_016617855.1 Megalonaias nervosa
GACAATGGCATCATCACAAGTCACATGCAAGAATCCACCACGTTCCTTTATCACCTGTGGCTGCATGTACTATAATCTCCCTGCTTCTCACGAACATGTAAAACACACTTAAGCAATCACTGCAAGCATGAGTAATAATGCCTCCCAACATAATATTTCATGGTTCTGAATGAGCCAATCAAAGTTCCTCTTCTAAACACAGTCATTAATCAATTAACAAAATGTGCAGTTTCATTGATATGTAGGAGATTGTTATATTATGTTGCTGACAATGTATTTTTGTTTACTCACACTCATAATAAAAATGAGGAAATGTCAGCACTGGCTGAAACAGGTGATAAAGGATCATAGTGTATTGATGCCCGTGGGTCAATTGATGGACAACAGATGACAGATAACTGGTCATAGCATAAAAATGGAAATTACAGTCCTCTGGGCATTGTCTCAAGCAATCTAATATAAAGAAAACTAAGTGCATAAGGTTAAAACAGTTCTTAATGATGGTAAATGGGACACTTCTTTAGTGAAATGTTTAGTATCAGCAATGTCCGTCTGTTTGTCCAAATGTACATTATCCTTGTAACCTGAACTATGTCTACACCAAACAATAAGTACATCTATACTAAGGCTGCAGATGATCATATGTGGTATGTTTCTTAAGGACATGTTGATGTACAGAAATAGAAACTTTCAGACACTGGATGGAGCTACGGCCCATGAGGGGAAAGGGTAGAGGGGTATGGAAATGGAAGCAGTAGTAAGTCACATTTCATACACACATAGCTCACTGCTCCCTGATTATAGTGCTGATCATGACAGCCATGAAAGTATCCTGTATTAGTGAGGCTGACCAATACTGAGGTATAAGGTATATTTAACATAACAGTGTACCATTAGTCAGGTTACCTTATACTGAGGTAGGTTCAACATAAAAGTGTCTTGTGTTAGTGAGGTTGCCCTATACTGAGATAGGTTCAACATATCTGCCACTGTGCTATACTGAGCCACTTCATACTACAGGACCAATGTATATGGGATCCATAACAATGCACGTGTTATATCTGGCACCATGCAATACTGAGCCACTTTATAATAAGGGACCAATGAATATGGGATCCATGACTATGCCTGTTATATCTGGCACCATGCTATACTGAGTCACTTTATAGTGAGGGACCAATGCAATATGAAATGTTGCTGCTATCCTAAACTTCATCTCAAGCTTTCAGTTGGGGGAAAGGTTTTAAAAAGAAAAGGCAGATATATACAATGGCTGCCATCCCTAGTTTCAAAGTTATTTCAGCCTTGTAATGTGGATAAATACAGTACAGCAGAACTTTGAATATCCGTCACCCTATTAACCGTCAGTCTCTGTTAACCATCAAGGCATTGTACGTCAAAATATTAAAAACAGGTACATGTACATATGTAGATATTATGATATTTTTTGATGACCCAGTCTATTGTATAATACATTTAATGTACATATTCTATTATCCGTCTATTCTCATATCCGTCATGGTCTCGGTCCCGCACCCTGACGGATAATCAAAGTTCTATTGTACAAGACCTATGGTAGAGTGAATGTAGCACAATTAATCCATCTATACGGAATTGTCTGAATGAGGCAAATCTTAAAGCATCAACACCTTCTACTGCTAGGAACAAAATAACTTCTACAACTCTCAAAATATGATTTTATTTACCCTGTATACCCCTGTATCATATATACAGCATCTAACTGCAAACAACATAAAATGTTTTTACTTGCTTCTATATTAAGTTCCACTACAAAATACATGAACAATGATCTGCCATTGAGCAACGAACTAGCAAATCAGGGACTATGCAGTTGAGAGTAATCTAAATCAGTAAAAGAAACAACATACTGTAGAACATGATCTGCCAGTGCATTATGCTAGAATATACAGTAGACCCAGATCTGCTGCCATGTAACATACCGATCACATAACATTTGGGCAAAGAGGGCTTAATATTAGGGTTTTTTGGGAGACCTATTTCTGCCTGAATTACTTGCTGTGAAGGGCAGGAAATGTTTTATGTTAATATGTGACATGTGGGCCGAATAGGGGAGGCAATCAGAGCAAATAACAATTTTCAGCAAATAAAGGGCTGTTTTGTTTTACTTCTTTTTGGTAAATCCCACTGCCATCCCTCTCCCCAAGATTAAATGGTCTGTTTACTCAAGATGACCATGAAATGACTCGGCCTAATGTGCAAGTAAATCAGGTTTTAATTTTGCGTGAAATCAGTAATAACATGAAGAGCATTGACCCTGATTCAACACATGTATTAAGAATGGCAGATTTGGTCCAATGCAATTAGGAGTTATAGGCCATGCATGTAATATTAGTTCTAATACTGTTGATAGAGCACCAACATTGTGTCTAAAACAGGGATTAGCCGAGGGGGGGGGGTCCTTGTGGACAAAAATTAGCCCCAATCCAAAAGTAAATGGGCCCCAACTGAAGACTAAAATGTAAACAATTTTAAAATCATGCAGAATTATACCCTGAACATTTTATTAAAAACTTCTCAATTTTTTGCCCTAAATGTTGGACCCAGTACCTATTTCCAATTATCCAAGAAAAATCCCTGACCTACAAACTTTTCTTACAACTTCAAGCATTTTCAGAATTATATAATCCTCTAAAGAAATGATGACTACATAGAAAAAATGTACAATCCCTATATAAATTTGACATTTTCAGTATGTCATTTCTTTCATTTTGGTCTGGATTATACTGTTGATCAATGTAATCAAGGCTTAGCGAAAACTATGAAGTACATTCCAGAAAAAAAAAAAAGAAAATGCTGATACAGTAAAACCTGTTACGAAAGACCGCACCTTCTGCCAACAAAAAGCGGTCTCTCAAGACAGGTGGTCTCTCATAACAGGTTTGTACAAAAAAGACCAGTTTCCAAGGTCCAGTTTCAGAACAATTTCAAGAAAAATAACCACAATCACTGTACATATATTCTATTCTTTATTAATAGTTCTTGCTAAAATATTGTATGCATTCATCTAAAAACAAAATTATATAGCAATAAAGATATATTTCTATCATTAAACATGAAATCACATTTACATTTAAAGATCACATATTTTAGCATATGAAATCATTTCTTAATTAATCCTTTTCCTTTATAACAACCTAAATTTGTTTTACCAACGTTTAAACCGCTTTTTTGCAAGTGGTCTACTCTTTTTCACTTCTTTCATTTACAATAATTATTTTCTCTAGCCTTAAAATTTGTCTCATTTTAGTTGGAGGTTCATCCATTGTTATTAAGGTTCTAGGTGTTAAAATTATTAGTGCTCAGTTGTAATATCAAACGTAAAGACGGTTTTGACTGGGCTGTGGATAAATATGAAAAATCTATACATGTGCATTTGCATAGCTAACAATTACTAAAATAAAAAGAAACAATTATCTCATCCAAAAACAGAACCATTTACTCAGAGACAAAAGTCAACGGCTTCATTCAAAGATGACGTACAGGGATTAACTCTATAAGCAAAGTGTGTAACCCGGTCGCACCAACTTGAATAGACAACAGCTTTGTAATTGGGATGTAATCACTTAACATCGGGGGGAAATACAACAAACTTCACAAGTCTTGAACACTATCAATTGAATCCCACAAAAGATTCTCTCTTGCTGGTTTAATAGTCAATAACCTTATTCACCCCCGGCAATACAGATTAACTGTAAAGACAAACAATATAAGCGACCACTACGTCAACTTTGGCACTACAACGGCAATTCGTGACATGTACATTAGCCTGGTTTACGGACTGTAGCATCTATTACCAGTAGCAACAATCCTGTTTTTTTTTAATATTCCTTTTATGTTGTAACAATTGATTACATATAGGTCAGTGGTGTCTGTCTGTTCTTGAGATACAGTCATTGATAGAGATGCTGGGTCCTACGATAAGGTCGGGAAGCAGGCTAAGTGCAGGAATAATTAGTCTGGTTCCCTGATTTTTGTGCTCCCTGCATTGCTCACTCCTATACAAATAGCGGAGAACAATGCAGGGAGCATACAAAGCAGGGAACCAGACTAGGAAATAATCTACATATACTTTAGTCTGGTTTACGACAGAACTATAAAACACTATAAGCATAGCTAAAGAAAATTCAGACATCGGTAGCCAGTCTATTTTTTTAAATTTTTTAAAATTTAGAATGGTATGAGGTGGAGTTTATCCTCGTTTTTGTGATGCGGTCATTCATAGCAATGTCGAAATGCATATTTTGCCAAGACATCGCTGTCGCTGGTCACGTTCGGCACGTGGTCGCTCATAACAGAGCGCTTATATAACAAAATTGATCCATGCATTACAATTGTGGTCGGAAATGACAGGTGGTCCCTCATAGCAGAGGTCGCTCATAACAGTACTGTAATATATAACATCAAGTTCCTGTGCCAAATTTATGCCGTTAATAGACAATGATAAAGTAAAATAATGCAAAACATCTTTCAACATGGGAGCTACGGTAGCCCCTTTGGATGAGCATTGGACTTATAATCCATGGGTTGCATGTTGGATACCTGCCCAGGCCAACCTGGGTCAGTTGCCTTAACTAAGTCTTGGGAAAAGGCTCTTAGTCTCCCATTTCTTCAGCATGAAATAAGCCAATAATATATTAAAAGTACCATTAAAACCAACAACAACAAAACTTTTCAAACACCCCAAACCCATCCCAAGCTCACTCTACACACAAAGGCAATCATATAATAATTTTCAATTCATTCTGTGAAAAAGAAATATCACCCCTTAAATGGAACTACCTTAATTCAATCTACTTCCCAGGACAGTATTAATTTCTATTTTTTGTACACATTAATACCTATTTAAGTTTCTTCCCTGGCTGCAAATGAATGCATTTATACTGGTACTGGTCATTAACATCAGTTACAATGCAAAGATTGGAAATCATCAAGAAGCTATATAACTAACATATCTACAAGGGGCAGACCATTTACAAGCAGTTTAATAATGAGAAAACCACAAAAGCTGTACAAGAACATATTGTCCTTGTAATCTGATAAGAGACTTTATAATGAGAAAACACGGCACAGACTGTAAATCTCAGAACTATAGTACATTTCGGTATGCTCGGGAACACACTGTGAGAAATGTCTAAATTGCGAAGATCTGAGAAATGATTTAGCCCTTCCACATACACTGTACTGACTGTTAGTAATTAACTGAGCTTTACTACCAAGAGTCCTACAAATACAACAATACAAACAATAACAATAATAACAACAACAACTACTATAATAATAAAGAAATTGTCTTTCGTTTAAATAACTAACTAACTAATCTTTGGGCCCTGATGGTCTAAGTTGCTTCCCTTTACAGATCACTCACACTTGTCACCTGTCGGAGTTCTTTCAGCTCATCCAACATGGGCATGTGATAAAGCTTGCCAGTAGCTTCTCATGGATTGGTGGTTCTTTCCAGGGTCTTCATGGATTCTCTCTCCTCCAAAATATTTACCACCATGTAAAGCCTATCATATGCTGAAAAATGGCATTCATCCCTATGTAACATGTACCCAACAACAAACTGAAAAGACCGATGTATCTGTAGCTCCATAACATACCCTATAAATTCAATATCTCATAATAGACCCATATATCAACTGTCCAATAACAGACCCATATACCACCATCTGCTGTCCCATAACATATCCATATATCTGCAGTCTCAAAATAGATCCATATATATGCTGTCCCGTACCACAACCATAACTGTCAGCTGATAACAGACCCATATTAATTCAGACTAAAGTGATCCTGACAACAAAATGTTATCCCTTTTCTAACTGAAGATTTCTTGTAATTTTTATCTCTACATTTTAATTTTAAATTAGCATCATGTAACAGGAATTGTGCTGATATAATGTAACAAATGCATGGATATACAATGTGACTGGGCATTAAATAAAACAAGAAAAAAAAAAATCTTTTCTATGATATCAAATCAGAGGTACTAAAATGAGTTGAAAACAACAATTGATTAATGTTGCTTTTATCTTCTCATTTTAAATGTTTTTAAAAACTGCTTCAGAAGCTGTTATCATTGGCCTAAAAGCCATGATTTTACTGGGTGAAAGTCAATGCCTTTAAATGATTAGAAGCATAGCTCATGCATCAGTAATTACCTTGATTAGCCACTATATCTGAAGCCTCAAATGAAAAGCATGCAGTCCATTCATCTGATTTCTAAACTCATGAACAGGTACAATATACAGTTAACCTATCTTGGGTAACTTTCAAAATATACAGGTCTGGCTATTAATATGGAAGTTCACCACTGAGTAAACATATTTATTTTACTTCCAACTGCACTAGTCATAAAGGAACTTGGTACAGGCAAGAATGTATAAAGCATGAAACAATGCATGTGGTCCAGAGCTAAACACAAACACTTAACAGATGTTAAGGCATAATATATAGGTCATGACAGAATTTGGTTGTTATGGTATAGTACTAAGAGATGAATCACATTATTAAGTTTCATGATTCAAACATAAAATATCACCCAGTAAATGAACTTCAGTAAAAAAAAAAAACATGACAGTCGCTGAAGCACGACATAAAGGTCAGAGAGACATTTTTCAGCTATAAAGGCGTAGTTCTTGTCAAAATGCAACCCTCAAAAAGTTTCATGATTTTAGGTAGGACACTATGAATATAGCATGCCAAAACTCTGGTTGTTGTTTAACACCATTTCTCAGCACAATATAGGCTATACATGGCAGCCAGTATAAAAGATGGAGGAAGAACCCAGGAAAACCCCAGAAAGAACCACTGACCCACAAGAAGCTACTGGCAAGCTTTCTCACATACCCACATTGGCCGAACCCGAGACTTGAACCCATGCAGAAAGAGGTGATGGCAGTGATCCGTAACAGTGAGTGCTTTAGACCACTTGGCCACTGCCAAAACTCTGGTCATGAGTAAATACAACAACTTAACGAAATCCAGTCAAAAATGAAATATAGGTTATAATGTACTTTTTTTCCACTGTAAGGATGTGGTACTAACAGAGATGCATATCATCATCAATTGTGTGATTCTATCATGAACAGTGCTTGAAAAATGAACATGAAATACAAAATTTAACCCAAGTCAGCAAAGTATAAAATATGGGCCATAATGACCTACTAGTGAAATGAGAAAGTAGTGTTCATCAATGTGCCAATCAAGTTTTATGATTTTATTGAAATTATGTACAAAGTATGCAAAAGCCTATGTAGTTAAAAGTTAAATGCAAAACTTAAACTTGAGCCAGTAAAATATAAAAAGCAGGTGATACAAGACAAGGTTAGTCTCAAGTTCAGAAATAATTATGCATGTTATATGAATCACGTATTGTAAGAATGTGATACAATATTTTGTTACGCAAATGAGTTCAGATTTAGTTGTTTTGTATGTAATAGAAATCATATATCCTCAGAAATTTCATGCATTACTTCCATTATACAAACTGTGTGAAAATATGTTATCTGTCTTAAATGATTTCTATCATTTATGCTGAGGATTGTTTTTTCTATGTCTAGAAATCTGTCAATGAATCGCAAATTATCAAAGTAACAAAATAACATAGTTAAGGGCAAGAAGTGAATTTCATTAATTCATGTGTAATTAAGCTGTGCATTCTCTTAAACTGAGAATCAAAGGAATGTGTGACAACTAGAATAGTTCAGTTGAAAATTTATAACCACGGTGGGGCACTAATAGTATCTGAGAGGACTCAGTAAGAATGTGAGAGCAGCTAGAAAGACACATTAACAGGGTAGTGAATGCCTATTAAGCTGCAACATGACCACAACTAGTTCTGTTGAATTTAGATATCTGATATCTGATTCAGAACAGTGGGAATATTGACTGATCCCAGGAGAAGAAAAACACAACACATATTTAGGTTGGTTAATTTTTAGTTCTTTTTATTTGAAGGAAAATAGCTCCATACTGTACTGCACGGTGGATAGAGAACCGTCTGCAACCAAGAGGTTCATGACCCGAAGAGGCTAGAATAGAGAGAGAGGAGGAAAAAGGAATATGGAAATGCAGACTGTCACTAGCAGTAATTTGGAAAAGACAAAAGCACCAGATGATGCTGTCATGCCGTCAATTTCAGTTCAATCAATCACTCGATCACATGATGAAATTTGTTCTATCAGTATAACAGAATGGTTAATTGAATTACACACAAATTTTGTAACTCTATTTCTGAGAGAAAGCAAATCATTGTGTTGCGTATATGTAATTTAATTACTTGTGTGTTAGTTTTAAAATTCTCTTTTATTTTATTTTTATTTCATTACATGTTATTGTAATAATTTTATTCACTGGATTTGAAATTTTTCTAGAAAAATTCAGTTCAGTTCTAGTAAATAACAGTGTTGCTTCATTGTATTTTTAGCTGACCTAGTTACTGACCTTGGTTCAAAATTTGATAAACACAGAGTGAAAATCATTGGTCGTAATGAACACCATGCCTGGCCTGCATGTTAGTTGAATGAACGTTTTATTTTTAAATTTATTTCCAGTGTGGGAATCATTGGTTTTTTAGCTAAGGCTTAATAGAGTACATAATAATTGACATTTTTTTACTGCGCTGTTCGGACAGAGGGATCATGTGACCCATCACGTGGGTCTGAAATTGCGTTCTTAGTTGGGTTTAATACTCATTCTCAGTGTTTCGAGTCAGTTGTAAATTATACTTTCAGGCTGAAAGGTATTCTTGTTGTTGCCATCTGAACTGAGTCTTATTTATTTTAAATAATTTATTTTCCTTGGAGACTTCATCACGTGTGTTCACCGAAATTCTTGGACAAAGACATTTACTAAAAATTATTGGGAATTCTAAAGCCGGAATTATATTCTTGGTGACTCAACAAGGAACTCTTGACACATCAGCACAAAATTGGTTATAGAGGACGTCATCGCCTTCCATCTTGGAACTTCATCGAGATTCAAACTTGGATTCAATTAGAATATTTTAGTGATAGGACTTATATTTTTAAATTCTAGGATTAATTTTTGGATTATATTCACAAACCAAAAGTCCTTTTTCATATTTTTACCATGTTTTCTTGGGAAATAAATTATTTTGTTAAATTTACAAAGCTTGTTGGCTTCTCTCTTTTTCTTTGTTACTTTGTACGAGCCTAGTCACATAACAACTGAAATGTCATGTTTGATTTCATTCTGTTTATGTAATTGATTAGATTGTTATGTTTTAAATGCTGGGGTTGGTGTTATTCTATTCTATATCTCTGCTCAGAATTCCATTAATTTCAAATTTTATTGCTTACTTGATCAGAGCATTATCATCAATAATCTCCTAGATAACAATAACCAAGATATAACAGATAACAATAACCAAGATATAATAGATAACAATAACCAAAAACTACAAGGAGTGGAGGGAGATCACACATTTCCACCACCTCCTGACAAATACATGCAATGTTATGTAATACACTTGATATCCACTGAATATATTATGTAATATACTTGATATTTTATGTAATACACTTGATATTTTATGAATGCATGATATTTTATGTAATACAATTGATATTTTATGTGATGCACTTGATATTTCATGTTATATACTTGATATTTTATGTAATACGCTTGGTATTTTATGAATGCATGATATTTTATGTAATACAATTGATATTTTATGTGATGCACTTGATATTTCATGTTACATACTTGATATTTTATGTAATACGCTTGGTATTTTATGAATGCATGATATTTTATGTAATACAATTGATATTTTATGTGATGCACTTGATATTTCATGTTACATACTTGATATTTTATGTAATACACTTGATATTTTATGAATGCATGATATTTTATGTAATACAATTGATATTTTATGTGATGCACTTGATATTTCATGTTACATACTTGATATTTTATGTAATACGCTTGGTATTTTATGTAATGCACTTCATATTTCATGTAATACACTTGATATCTTATGTAACACAGTAAATACCTTACATAATACATATTCAACATTTTTATGTAATAGACATTTCACATCTTTATATACATGTATATTTGGATGATGCCATGGAACACTGCATTTCCAATAAAAGAATTTGAATCTGAATGACAAACTGGCCACGAAATCAAAGAATAGACAAAACAAAAATGAAGATTATCTTTCTGACCACTCTGGTGGCCTGTGTGGTTAGAGTGTCTGCCTCTTATGTTGGAGGTCATGGATTCGAACCCCAGATGAGTCATACCTAAGACTAATAAAAACGGTACTTGCAACTGCCTGACTTTGCACTCAGCATTAAGAGCTTAGTGTTAGGCAGCTGGCATAGTCTCAGGATAATGTGACTGGGTGGGAAATGATGCCATATGTCTGCAGCATGATGCCCCAGTGCTAGAGATCACTATAAACTGCCACACTGCAGACATCTTATCGATATGTCTCGGATTGTTAAAGCTACGCTTAAAATCCAAACACACAACAATAGATTCAATCACAAGACCATCCTGGGTTAGCTGCCTTGGCATGTCCATGGGAAGGGTACTTAGCTCCCATATCCTCTGCATGATACAGGAATAACCTACTTCAATCGCTGTTAAACCCAACTGATAAAGTGCTGATGGTGCTAAATCTAAGGACACTACCTAAATATGAC
This sequence comes from Megalonaias nervosa, assembly GCA_016617855.1. Taxonomy (NCBI): domain Eukaryota; kingdom Metazoa; phylum Mollusca; class Bivalvia; order Unionida; family Unionidae; genus Megalonaias; species Megalonaias nervosa. The sequence continues at coordinate 10,728 of JAECUM010012947.1, forward strand.
ATTATCATCCTTTTCCCAGTTTTTCAGGTAATCCTTCACATATGGGAGAAATATTTTGCTGCTAGACTGGTGATAGATCTACAGTCTGGTTAAATGCTTCCTAAAGCTGATAGGTATTGTTAATTAGTTCACAACCAGTCCAGATGTTATACATCAACACATACAAGTCCTGCCAAAGAAACATCCCTCTAATGAGTTTCAGAACCAATTATCTGCTACAACAAGAAATCATCAAATACACTTTATATCCATATATCACAAAATTTCATGCTAGTGTGATGAAATGACTATATTTATTCTTTTCTTGTCACCTTCTGTTCTACTTGCTTTAGAGCATGATAACATGAAAATGACAGCACCTTGCAACAAATACATATTAAAATATTGCTAGGTGAATTTCACAAAATATGAAAAATGGTCAAACTTGCCTTAAAAGTCGCCTTTATTTAGCAATCATCTGCTTTAAACAGCACATGATGAAAGCTCCAAGAACATATATTTAGAGGAAATGAAACAATATTTAACAGCCACTTGTCTTAAGAGGTCAATGTTCTCCTTCCCCAGGTGACTGCTTAACACAGGTTAGAACACTTTTTCTCCTTCCTGAGGTGGCTGCTAAACACAGGTTAGACCACTTCTCAGCACTAAGGTGACTGCTTAGATTGTTCTTGTAACTTTATTTCACTTGTATCCAAATGACACAGATGCCCATGCCAACAATTCTTTGTTGAAACGTGGGGGAGGGGGGCAAAATTCTAGATTTTAACAAGTGTGAGATAAGTATGTGACTAAATGACAACCACATGACATTAAAGTTTGACCAAAATCATCCATCAGTAACTGCAAGAATACCAGTAGTTTGTAAACACAAGACTGTTATGAATAGATGGCTGGATGATCATACAAACATGTGGACTGACAGATAAGACTAGCACTTATATCCCTGTCAATATTTGTGTGGCAAAATCACACACAGCTGATTTCCAGAACAACTTGTAGAATCAAAGTATACACCATTACTGCTCAGAAAAAAGTTCTATTTGAAGCTGTTATAGACATTTTGTAGACATAAATGTGTTGCATTAAAAATAAACAGACAAACAGATGGACAAACAGATATGACTAGAAATGTACTTCCATAGCAATGGCTGCGGCATAAAAATTAACTTCCATATGCTTGTAATTTCAAAGTTGACAAATGTTTTGTGTACAAAACTGTAATAATGAAAACATTTTGATCAACTGATTTGAAACTGCATTTTGCAGCTTTTCCAGAAAACAATAATTAAAAATATTTTTCCAAATTGTACTCCATAGTCAAGACATAAAAAATCAATATCGTGGCAAGGAGAGATTTCAAACCATTAAATATTGGTCACAGTGTCCTAGTTTCACTGATTGCTGTAGAACTTGTTAAGAAACATAGCAAGTCATGTGGCTCTAAAAACAATATTATTTTGATAAATTGGCCATAATGGAAATAATAACCTCAATGTTGACACCACACAAATACTAGCCTCAATGTTGACACCAAAAAAATACCAGCCTCAATGTTGACACCAAATGTTAACCTCAATGTTGACACCATACAAATACTAGCATCAATGTTGACACCAGACAGATTGACTGACTGAAGGACTCCAAGACAGGTATCATCATTCCATAAACCAGAATTTGCTTTACAACTCAACCCAAGAAATGTGGTTTCCTTCGGTCAATAAATTGGGGGGGGGGGGGAGATTCCATCATTCCATCATTGTGGGGTGGGGTGGGTGGGTGAGTAGGCACTATACTGTCAGGCAAACTAGATAGCATCATTTAACTTCTATGACACTGTTTACAACACAAGTGTATCAGGATGAAAAGAAACTGGCAAAAAATTCCACTTTACATGGGCAATTCATTGTTAACTCAAGGTTTTAACCAAGAGTATTTGCTTTCACTGTCCCAGTGTTAATTTCTAGCAACTAATTATATCCAGCCTGCTCTATCTCAAAGTGTGTTTTTAGTCTGATAACAAAACCAAGACAATCCTCTGAACAATGTGCACTCTAAAAACCTAGGGAAAGCAAGACTCATTTTTAAAACCTGTCATCAATACAACTTTTGGTTTGCAATAGTTAGTTGTTTTCCAAAAACCAAACAAACTGAAGTGAACATGATATGGGGAGACTTTGGTAATATGACAATCATGTACATTGTTATGAGCTAAACAGAACACGCCCTTCATAACAGTAAAACAAGAGCTCTGTGAGCATTACATTATAGGCCTGTTGAGTTTAATAGTACACTGTATATTATGTGGGAGGGAACCAACTTTACACATTAATGAACAAGTGTACAAGGGGCTCTGGAAAATAATGTGTTCTCACTGAAAACCATGCTAATATCTGCTTATAAATTAGAAGTGCAGTCAATCTGCCCATCAATCCGAGTTGAAAGGAGTCTAGAAGTCACAAGAAACTTCTGACTGCAGTCTGGATCTAAATTAGAAGTATATGGATTAATGTAGGTAACAGATATTCCAATTTAATCAAATCAGGAGTACACATACTAACAACAGCAAATACTGTACTGCCACATAATGATGCTGTATATGTGACACAATAAAGTGCTCCCTTGCTGTAACAGTCAAGGGGACCTTGTGTACAATGCTCCCCCATAATAACACTGTATACATGTACAGTACTTCCTCAATATAACACTGTACATGGATATATTATTCCCTCACTATAATATTGTGAAGGGGGTGAGAAGTACAGTACATATAATATTGTCAAATAAACAGCAAGCACAGTACTCCTTCACTATAATGCTATCCATGGCACAAGTGAATTACTCCCTCACTATGCTATTGTCCATGGGACAAGTACGTTACTCCCCCATAATACTAATATCAATGGGACAAGTATAATGCTCCCTCACTATACTATAGTCCATAGGACAAGTACATTACTCCCTCACAATACTACTGTCAATGGGACAAGTAAATTACTCCCTCACAATACCAACCGCTCCGGTGGCCTAGTGGTTGGAGTGTCCGCCTCGGATGCGGGAGGTCGTGGTTTCGATCCATGGCAGAGTCATACCAAAGACTTATAAAAATGGTACTAACAGCTGCCTTGCTTGGCGCTCAGCATTAAGAGGTTAGTGTTTGGACTGGTCGGCCTGATGTCAGGATAATATGACTGGGTGGGACATCATGCTACACGTCTTCGGCATGATGCCCCAGTGCTATACATCACTATAAACTGCCACCCTGCAGACATCTTAGCAATATGACTGAAAAATTGTTAAAGCTACATTAAAAATCCAAATCTCACACACACACACACACACACACACACACACACACACACACACACACAGACACACACACACACACACACACACACACACACACACACACACACACACACACACACAGACACACACACACACACACCACTGTCCATGGAACAAGAAATACAGTACTCCCTCACTGTACTGCTGTTCATGGGAACCAGTTAGTATATAACCTTGAAATCGCCTTATAATGAAATACATTAAACTTATAATTTTGCCACTATATAATATAATGGGATCCATGTCCATACCCCCTTACAACAAGAATGGTGTCATAATAACATGGCCTTATAATGATGGAGTGGTGTATATCTATGTTGCTGAATAATATAATTTATTCTTATTTTATTCTATACAGAAGATCCAGAATTTAAGAAATTAAATGATCCAAATTCGTTTACATTTAAAGGAAGTAACTGCTATGATTTTTGCAAAAAAATGTCATTTCATCTGTACTCAAATTCATATATAAGGGTAGAGGTCCTGAAGATCATTGTTCATTAGGGTCAAGGTCCTCCTCTGTCCACATACAGATCACTATTCATTAGGGTAAAGGTCCTACTGTGTCTCCAATGAAATCACTGTTCATTAGGACAGAGGTCCTATTATGTCCACAACTGGATGACTTTCATGAGGGCTGAGGTCCTAATATGTCCGCAGCAAAATCACTGTTCATTTGGGTCAAGGTTCTACTGTGTCAATATAAGGACCACTGTTAATTTGGGTCAAGGTTCTACTGTGTCAACTGAAGGATCACTCTTTCATTAGGGTCAAGGTTCTACTGTGTCAACAGATGGATCACTGTTCATTAGGGATGAGATCCTATTGTGTCCACAGCAAATCATATCCACAGTCGGATCACTTTTCATAAGGGCTGTGGTCCTATTGCAATCTAATTAAAATCAGATCTCCACTGTCCTACATGAAGATCTGACAGCAACTGCTTAGAAGTCATGGTCTGGTGACCTTGGAATTAGCCAATAAAAATGCAGCTTTTAGAAATATGAAAGTGAATCAAATTGTTTGGCACACATTGATGTTCTTCAGCCAAACTTCTCAGTCTCCCAGATACAAAGGTTAAATACTTCATCAGCTTGGATGATAAAATTAGCGGTTATGGTAATAACATAGGTCACGAGAAATGACCCCCCTAACCAGCTGTTGTCAGATTTTCACATAGGACAGTGGAGATCTGATTTTAATTCAAATGGGTCTTATTGTGACCGCAGAAAGATCACTGTTCATTAGGTTATATGTTCTACTGTGTTCACAAAATGACCATTGTCCATTCTTTCTATAAGCTCATAATCCATGAAAATCTATTCCTCACACAAAATGCTGCATTTACATTATGTGGGCAGCATGGATGCATTATACTGTAAATAGAAGGTTTTTGGAGTTCCCTTTATAATGTCACAGTAATTCATTATATATAAGAGGTTTCTGGGGTTCCCTTTATGATATCATAGCCGTTCATTATATAAATGAGGTTTTGGGAGTTTCCTTTATGATGTCAGTCATTCATTATATATATATATGAGGATTCTGGAGTTCACTTAATGATATCACTGCCATTCATCATATACAGGAGGCCTCTAGGGTTCCCCTTTATGTTGTCCATGCCATCCATGTGCCTTTAATTCACCATTAATTCTACAGTCACTACAATGTGATCCTAAACATATTTAGTGCCCAGTTTCTGCCCCATATCATCTGGTAATATATCTGGATCTTAAATAAATAAATCAAATCTTATGTTTATTAGTTCAATATTACTACATTTTTAAAACATGAACAGAAAATGAAGACTGGTGAATTATGGTTTAAGGCTTACATGTCTGTATCAGGTCACTGAGGTGAGATGAAGTGGGAGTCATATTTTCCATAAATGTTATAAATAATTGTCTATGCTTAAGTTTATCACATTTTATTGCTAAGTCTCTCTATTCTGATTAACTTTTTTAACATTACTGTGCCTACATAAGAAATTTTAACATGACAGTGTGAACAGATATTACTGCATTCAGGAAGGCTGGTTGCTTTAGGGCAAAATCTAAAATAGTCCACTAATTAAAAATCATAAGTAAACAGTTTCATTATAATAAATCCTTTTGTACCAAATCTGTACTGGATTTTGAGAAAGGAGCTAGTTTAGGAATATTTTTTTACCACGAGTTCATGATTATCTTGCTATCAATAATGCGAGGTTTAACTTAAATACAGCAAAATTTATCTCAGTTATTGTAATTTGCAAGCTATATCTGACTTTATATAGAATTAAAGACAAGAAGGTGAAAAATATAATCAAAGATATAATTCTATCATGTTAATGGTAAAACAAAAGATTATTTCTGCAACCACAGCACTGCCCATTTCCGACATGCTGAGTGTAGGCCTAGGCCACTATTGTTCACAGTGCCACCAAGATAAGACATGCCAAGTGTAGGCGAAGGTCACTGTTGCTGACACCCTCGCTCGTATACTATGCTATGTGCATTGCATCGGGCGCTTCATCCAACAGTGCCATACATGTACAACATGACATGTAGGCATATGCCAATACTAAAATATATGAGATGCCAAGTGTAGGCACAGGCTGCTATTGCTCACAGCCTCATTCATATTCGACATGCCAAGTGTAAGCACACTGGCCACTATTGTGCACAGTGCCACACATGCACAACATGCCATCTGTAGGCATCAGACACTAATGATCACAACACCAGCCATGTACAACAGGCCAAGTGTAGGCACAGGCCACTGTTGTTCAGAGTGGCTGTGCCACACATAAACAACATGCCACCTGTAGCCATAGGCCACTACTGATCAGTGCCAAAGATATACAACATGCCACCTGTAGGCAATGGCAACTATTGATCACAGCACCACTCATGCACATGCCAAGTGTAGGTATAGGCCACTACTGCTCAGTGCCACACATACACAACATGCCAATAGTAACCACAGGCCATTACTGATCACAGCACCACCCACGAAGAGCATGCCAAATGAAGGTATAGGGCCACTACTGATCACAGCACCAGCCATGTACAACATGCCATCTGTAGGCATAGGCCACTACTGACCACAACACCACCCATGGACAGCATGCCAAGTGTAGGCATAGGCCACTACTGATCACAGAGCTGCTCATATATAACATGTCAAGTGTAGGCATAGGCCACTATTAACTGTTAATGACTGCTCAACTGGAGGAAATAATACATAAAGTAAACAATAGTACTAGTGATAAAATGTTCCAGGTATTAGCCTTGTTACAAAAAATGGAACCCCACCCCTACCCACATCATCAGAAAAACCTCCCAATGATGATGGATGGGTGATAAAACTGAAGGATGGAAAGATGGAACTTGGAAGGGTGGATGAAGGAAGAAAGGTTAGATGGAATCCAGGATGTGTGGTGGATGGATCATCTCAGAAAAAATGTACAGGAATATATTTGAGAAATCAGGACTGAAAAAAAACATGAAAATCCAAATTTTTTCTGTCAAAGTTACATAAAATAATTGGTGAACAACAAAAAATCTTAGCTGACAAGAAAAATGTTTGAACTTGTCCAGTGCTGCCAGTTTTTAAGGAATTATTTCTGGTTTTAACAATACGTCTCTGAAAGCCAAACAAGGGCTTATTTCTGGCTCTGGTCATACTCCTGTATGTCTGGAGGTATCAGACAAGGAATTATTTCTGGTTCGAACAATATGGCAGGGACTGCCAGACAAGGAATTATTTATCATTCTAACTATATGGCAGGGTCTGCCAGACAAGGAATTCTTTGTGGCTCAAACAACATGGCAGGGACTGCCAGACAAGGAATTGTTTATGGCTCTAACAATATGGCAGGGACTGCCAGACAAGGAATTGTTCATGGCTCTAACAATATGGCAGGGACTTCCAGACAAGTAATTGTTTATGGCTCTAACAATATTGCTGGGACTGCCAGACAAGGAATTGTTTATGGCTCTAACAATATGGAAAGGACTGCCAGAAAAGGAACTGTTTATGGCTCCAGCAATATGGCAGAGACTGCCAGACAAGGAATTGTTTATGGCTCTAACAATATGGCAGGGACTGCCAGACAAGGAATTGTTTATGGCTCTAACAATATGGCAGGGACTGCCAGACAAGGAATTGTTTATGGCTCTAACAATATGGCAGGGACTGCCAGACAAGGAATTGTTCATGGCTCTAACAATATGGCAGGGACTTCCAGACAAGTAATTGTTTATGGCTCTAACAATATTGCTGGGACTGCCAGACAAGGAATTGTTTATGGCTCTAACAATATGGGAAGGACTGCCAGAAAAGGAACTGTTTATGGCTCCAGCAATATGGCAGAGACTGCCAGACAAGGAATTCTTTGTGGCTCAAACAACATGGCAGGGACTGCCAGACAAGGAATTGTTTATGGCTCTAACAATATGGCAGGGACTGCCAGAAAAGGAATTGTTTATGGCTCTAACAATATGGCAGGGACTGCCAGACAAGGAATTGTTCATGGCTCTAACAATATGGCAGGGACTTCCAGACAAGTAATTGTTTATGGCTCTAACAATATTGCTGGGACTGCCAGACAAGGAATTGTTTATGGCTCTAACAATATGGAAAGGACTGCCAGAAAAGGAACTGTTTATGGCTCCAGCAATATGGCAGAGACTGCCAGACAAGGAATTGTTTATGGCTCTAACAATATGGCAGGGACTGCCAGACCTGGAATTGTTTATGGCTCTAACAATATGGCAGGGTCTGCCAGACAAGGAATTGTTTATGGCTCTAACAATATGGGAAGGACTGCCAGAAAAGGAACTGTTTATGGCTCCAGCAATATGGCAGAGACTGCCAGACAAGGAATTCTTTGTGGCTCAAACAACATGGCAGGGACTGCCAGACAAGGAATTGTTTATGGCTCTAACAATATGGCAGGGACTGCCAGAAAAGGAATTGTTTATGGCTCTAACAATATGGCAGGGACTGCCAGACAAGGAATTGTTCATGGCTCTAACAATATGGCAGGGACTTCCAGACAAGTAATTGTTTATGGCTCTAACAATATTGCTGGGACTGCCAGACAAGGAATTGTTTATGGCTCTAACAATATGGAAAGGACTGCCAGAAAAGGAACTGTTTATGGCTCCAGCAATATGGCAGAGACTGCCAGACAAGGAATTGTTTATGGCTCTAACAATATGGCAGGGACTGCCAGACCTGGAATTGTTTATGGCTCTAACAATATGGCAGGGTCTGCCAGACAAGGAATTGTTTATGTCTCTTATATTATGTTTCAGGCTGCCAGACAAGGAATCGATTCTGGCTCAAACAATATGGCAGGGACTGCCAGACAAAGAATTATTCATGGCTCAAACGACTGCCAAACAAAGAATTGTTTCTGACTAACAATATGGCAGGGACTGCCAGACAAGGACTTATTTATGGCTCTAATATTATGTCTAGGACTGCCAGACAAAAAATTATACATGTGTCTAACAATACCATCTTGGACTGCCAGACAAGGAATTATTTCTGTCTAATAATATGTCCCTGGGATTTTTTTTAACTGAAATTTATTTACGTTACCAATGTTGAAGATATGCAAAGAAATACATCCATCTTTACTCCCTTCAATTGGAATTTGCATTTATGAGGAAAGGTTTATGGACTAAACTGAATAAAGTCTACCATTAATGATCATAACATTTGTAGTTATTTCCTATTCCAGATGTTTCACTCTGTGTGATTGTACAACATTATAGAGCAATTAGAGTCAACATCAATTTTTAATTGTTATAGCTTTGTAACTTATAATGATAACCTTTGAATTTGCTATGTAAAGCACAAGTGTTATTCATCCAAATGACATGAAGTTTATAAAGTGGGCTGCAAGTCTTGTGAGAAAGTATATCAACTCGAAGTAAGCATGCTTGCGACTACCTTGCTTAAACGACTCTTATTATTTCTCAATTAATATACAGATGTTCTACAGAAAACTATTTCTTGTCTCTTTTGGCCTTAACCTACCACATTTCTGACACCAAAATTCTAACTTGGATTTGACATCTATTCCAGTGATGCTGATAATGATGGCATCAGCATCACCTTGTTGAGTTTACATCAATTCCCATGATGCTGATAATGACAGCTTCAGCATCACCTTGTTGAGCTGACATCAATTCCAATGATGTTGATAACAATAACATCAGTATCACCATGTTGAGTTGACATCAACTGATTCCAATAATGCTGATAATGATGGCATCAGCATTGGGTTTCTTGAGTTGACATCAATTCAAATAATGCTGACAGAGATAGATATAATTCTAACTTGAAGTTGACATAAATTGCAATAATGCAGTTAACGATAGCATCAGCATCATTTTGTCAAGTTGATATCAATGCCAATGATGCTGATAATGATGGCATCAGCATCGCTTTGTCAAGTTGACGTCAATGCCAATGATGCTGATAATGATGGCATCAGCATCACTTTGTCAAGTTGACATCATTGTCAATGATGCAGACAATGATGGCATCAGCATTGCTTTGTCAAGCTGACATCAATGCATTGCATTGGAGCTGACATCAATTCCAATGATGCTGATAATGTCATCAGCATCGTCACTATGTCTCACATTCCCTTTGAAAAAGGTTGGAAACAAACTTTCCCAAACCCAAATTTTTGATGTATAGAGAAAACAAACTTATGTTTCAAACACCAAACAACTGACAGTCTTCTCATCTACAATAGCTGATATGGATAGGGTTTGGAGAGGGATTTTTGTTTTTGCTAGTTTGAAACAGCACTTTTAACATTATTGACTATATCATGTGCAGGAAATGCCTTTCCCAAGGACACATAGTGGTAGTCAACCCTGGCTGGCCTGAAAAGGAATAAAACCCACAACCCGTTGATTACAAATCCAACTGCTCCACCAACTGAGCTACTCGGACACCAAATGGGTGAGGGGAAGATTACAGAAGTAAGGTAGACAAGAGGTGAGATGAGGTTGACAGAAGTAAGATACATAAGGCAAAAAAAAGATATATGTATTTCTAGTCAGCCAACTGTCCGTTTTTTATTGCTGACCCTAAAAAATGTTTCCCCTCAAGAGAAAAAATAAAAAAATTCCCAAAATTGATAAGTGCATCTAACTGAGCTGGTTTAACCCAGTACTTGAAGCACTTAGAACATTATATATACTAATCATTATAATATAAATATGTTTTTTTAAAAAGTACCTACCCTGACCCTTATTTTCAAACCAGCGCAACAGGAAACATACATACTTGGGGGGGGGGGGCCTAAGAGGTGAGAGAAGGTTGAGGTTGACAGAAATAAGGTACATAAGTGAGAGAAGGCTGACATAAGTGAGGTACATAAGAGGTGAGGGGAGGTTGACAGAAGGTACTTAAGAGGTGAGGAGGTTGAAGAAAGTACATAAGAGGTGAGGGGAGGTTGACAGAAGGTACATAAGAGGTGAAGGGAGGTTGACAGAAGCTACATAAGAGGTGAGGATGTTGACAGAAGGTACATAAGAGGTGATGGGAGGTTGACAGAAGTAAAGTACATATGAGGTGAGAGAAGGTTGACAGAAGGTACATAAGAGGTGAGAGGAGGTTAACAGAAGGTACATAAGAGGTGAGAGGATGTTGACAGAAGGTACATAAGAGGTGATGGGAGGTTGACAGAAGTACATATGAGGTGAGAGGAGGTTGACAGAAGGTACATAAGAGGTGAGAGGAGGTTGACAGAAGGTACATAAGAGGTGAGAGGAGGTTGACAATGTACATAAGAGGTGAGAGAATGTTAACATAGGGCACATTAAAAAGTGATATCAAACCTTTCCTTAGTAATCTGACTTCAAATACTTGTGATCAGAAGATTAGCTGGAATGCCATTTTTAAATTCCATTATAAAATGAACAAGCCCATTAGACAGACTACTTGTCCAACCAAACTATTTGATACCGGCAAATCAATAAGTCTACAAATCAAACCCAAAGGCATCTGATGCCATTAAAATATCTTTCCTTTTGTCAGAAACCCATGAAGGCTTACAACAGACAATGTGGTAATAAGCTACTTAGTGGTTCTGAAAACAGATCATATGGAAAAGAGATGTAAATCAAATGGCATGAATGGACTTGGGCATGTTAGAAGTTTGTTTTCAAACTTCATTTGGGCAGATGGGGTCAAGCTGTAACATAAAACAGATGAAAGAAAAATTTTATCTTTCAAGGCAATCCTCTGTGAAATCTATTTTACTAACTCTTAAAGTATATACAGTACACTGTGTCATAGCAGTTGGTACCTGCAAACCGACATCAAAGTATTCCCTCACTTGAACTTGTAATCAGTTTACCTACAGTATGTTTTCCCTTGCCAGTGTTTGTTACCTTTGACCCATATATACACTCTGTGCAGTGCCAAGACTGTTGGTCAATACTGACTGGTTCTAATGGACTGCCATAGCATAATTTAAAAGACTAGAAATGACTGTATATGCCATGAATGCCCCCTCAAATATCATGCAATTAAATGGCAAAACTTAAGTCAAGCATGGGGTAATAACTCCATATATTTTCCAAAAGCCTAATGCTAAACTTGATTTCACAATCCATGGAATCGCTTCAAAAGTTACTGAGCGAAAATTGAAGGACAATGTGTTAAGTCAAACAAGATCCATAAATCCTTAAAATTATACCAGAAGATGTTTTCTTTTAAAACCCAACCTAGGACTTCTTAATCTAAAGTATCATATGAAATCAAATTTAAATCCATTAAACCCTTCAAATTTGTTGCACACAAATGAAATTTGTGACAGATGTTATGTGACAGAAGAGGATAAAATTGAAACAGGTAACACTATATATCCCCTCCATAGATATCACAGTGTGATGGACAGGATGTGACAGGACAGGATGAATGACACTACTAACACTATATACACCCTCCAGAGATATGACAGTGTGATGGACAGGATGTGACAGGACAAGACAAATGACACAAGTAACATTATATACAGCCTCCAGAGACATGACTGTGATGGACAGGATGTGACAGGACAGGTTGAATGACATGGGTAACACTATATACCCCCTCGATATAGATGACAGTGTGATGGGCAGGATGTGACAGGACAAGAAGAATGACATGGGTAACACTATATACCCTTTCCACAGATATGATAACGGAATAAAAAGACTCACGCCCCAGGTGGCCAAGTGGTCTTAGGCACTCACCGTTACTGCTCACTGATATCTCACCTTTGTCTATGTGGGTTTGAGGCTTGGGCTCAGCCAACATGGGTATGTGAGAATGTTTTCCAGCAGCTTCCCATGGCTCGGTGGTTCTTCCAAGGGTTTTCATGGTTTCTTCCTCCACCAAAAAATACTAGTCACCATATGTAGCCTATCATGTGCTGAAAAATGGCCTTAAACCCAAAACAAAAAAAGGCTGAAGCCATAAATTATGAAAGCTCTTGACAATGCATTGTAATTGCTGTGATCAATTTCCCATATGGAACAAAATCTCTGCAAGTGAAAATAAATGGTGCACTTTATCCTAACAGTATCACACAACCTGAAGCAAAGACTGAGATCATGATGCCATACCACTATATTTATGACCCAAATGATCAAAAATGTGCAGTGTCAAACACTTCAAAATGAAGTCTGCAAAAACTAAAATAGCATAATTATACTTGTCCAAGGTATGCATCTAAAATTATTACACATTTAAATGACCAATTAACTGCTTGGTGTTAAAAAGCACATCAGCACACTACAGTTTATTTATTTAGTGTAGATGCAATGGGAATATGTTCCCTGCCAAGAGACACTACAGCAGCCAAACAATGTTGGGTTGGGCAGGATTTAAGCCTGCAACTAACTGATAAATCTACCCTTGAATCTTGCAATTAACTTGTTCAAATATACATGCACCTTATAATTTTGATATTTGGATATCAGTTTAGGTATAGTATAACATACCATACATTTATAGTTTTGGACAGATAGTGGACCTACAAACCAGTCAGGTGGGGGTAAATTAAGTGCCCCTGTCAGATAGTAATACAACAAAACCCAGTCAAATGCAGTAAAGTACCCTTGTCTGATAGTGGGTCGATAAACCCAGATAGATGGGGTATAGTACCCTTGTCTAAGAGAAACAGTAGGGCAATAAACCCAGTCAGATGGGGTAAAGTGCCCCTGGCAGATAGTAATCCCACAAAAACCCAGCAAGATCAGGTAAAGTATCCTTGTCAGATAGTAAGCCAATAAAACCCAGTCAGAAAGGGCAAAGTACCCTTGTCTGACGGTGGGCAAATAAACTCAGTCAGATGGGGTAAAGTATACTTTTCTAACAGTGGGCAAATAAACCCAGCCAGGTGGGGTAGTGTACCCTTTTCTGACAGTGGGCAAATAAACTCAGTCAGATGGAGTAAAGCACCCTTTTCTAACAGTGGGCAAATAAACTCACTCAGATGGGGTAAAGTACTCTTTTCTAACAGTGGGCAAATAAACTCAGTCAGATGGGGCAAAGTACCTTTTTCTAACAATGGGCAAATAAACTCAGTCAGATGGAGTAAGGCACCCTTTTCTAACAGTGGGCAAATAAACTCAGTCAGATGGGGTAAAGTACCCTTTTCTGACAGTGGGCAAATAAACTCAGTCAGATGGGTTAAAGTACCCTTTTCTAACAGTGGGCAAATAAACTCAGTCAGATGGGGTAAAGTACTCTTTTCTGACAGTGGGTCTATAAACCCAGTCAGATAGGGTAAAGTACCCTTTTCTGACAGTGGGCAAATAAACTCAGTCAGATGGGTAAAGTACCCTTTTCTGACAGTGGGTCTATAAATCCAGTCAGATAGGGTAAAGTACCCTTTTCTAACAGTGGGCAAATAAACTCAGTCAGATGGGGTAAAGTACCCTTTTCTAACAGTGGGCAAATAAACTCAGATGGAGTAAAGCACCCTTTTCTAATAGTGGGCAAATAAACTCAGTCAGATGGGGTAAAGTACCCTTTTCTGACAGTGGGTCTATAAACCCAGTCAGATAGGGTAAAGTACCCTTTTCTGACAGTGGGCAAATAAACTCAGTCAGATGGAGTAAAGCACCCTTTTCTGACAGTGGGTCTATAAACCCAGTCAGATATGGTAAAGTACCCTTTTCTAACAGTGGGCAAATAAACTCAGTCAGATGGGGTAAAATACCCTTTTCTGACAGTGGGTCTATAAACCCAGTCAGATAGGGTAAAGTACCCTTTTCTGACAGTGGGCAAATAAGCTCAGTCAGATGGAGTAAAGCACCCTTTTCTAACAGTGGGAAAATAAACCCAGTCAGGTGAGGTAAAGTACCCTTTTCTGACAGTGGGCAAATAAACTCAGTCAGATGGGGTAAAGTACCCTTTTCTGACAGTGGGCAAATAAACTCAGTCAGATGGGGTAAAGTACCCTTTTCTGACAGTGGGCAAATAAACTCAGTCAGATGGGTAAAGTACCCCTGTCAGACACTGGGCAAATAAACTCAGTCAGATGGGGTAAAGTACACTTTTCCAACAGTGGGCCTATAAACCCAGTCAGATGGGGTAAAGCACCCTTTACTGACAGTGGGTCTATAAACCCAGTCAGATAGGGTAAAGTATCCTTTTCTGACAGTGGGCCTATAAACCCAGTCAGATGGGGTAAAGTATCCTTGTCAGACAATGGGCAAATAAAACGCAATCAGATGGGGTAAAGTGCCCTTGTCTGACACTGGGCAAATAAAATGCAGTCAGATAGGGTAAAGTGCCCTTGTCTGATACCAGTATCAGACATATGCCCAGGCAAATAAAATGCAGTCAGATGGGGTAAAGTACCCTTGTGTGATACTGGGTCAGTCAGATGAGATAAAGTGCATTTGTTATGTAGTAGGTCAATAAAACCCAGTCAGATGAAGTGCCCATAGTGAAGAAGAACAGGATGTTGTATTCATCAAGGTACACCAAGAAGAGAAAGGATGTGTATCCATCAAGGAACACAAAGAAGAGTAAGAAACTTGTATCTATCAGTATATATCATGAAGAGTTGAGCTGTTGTATTGATCAAGGTACACCAAGAAAAGTGAGGATGTTGTATCCATCAAGGTACACCAAGAATAGTAAGGATTTTGTATCCATCAGTGTATATCATGAAGAGCAGAGTTGTTGTATCGATCAAGGTACACTAAGAAAAGTAAGGGTGTTGTATCCATCAAGGTACACCAAGAAAAGTAAGGATTTTGTATCCATCAAGGTACACCAAGAAGAGAAAGGATGTTGTACCCATCAAGGTACACCAAGAAGAGAAAGGATTTGTATCCATCAAGGTACATCATGAAAATGAGTAAAAGACTCTGACCTGATCATACATTTCAGACTGTTTAATGCAAGACTCCACCCAGATCATACATTTCAGACTGTTTAATACAAGACTCCACCCCGATCATCCAATGTAACTTCTGATGACTAAAATTACTACATGTACTGATTACATTTAGTGTTGACTAAAATTACTACATGTATTGATTACATTTAGTGATGTTGAGATTTGGAAAACAAAACTCGACTTGCTTTTTCCAGGTTATAAATATAAGACTTTTGAGGTAGAAAAGGTTTTAGGACATCTTATAGTTCTGTTGGAGTGACACTGGTACAAAGAGTGTACTGTACAGGGGGCTTTGTGAACCCCTGAGTTTATTAGAGACCATCCATAGATGACATAACATAAATTTGCAACTGTGATTTCCAATATGTTCTTTCTCACACATGCATAAAGATCTGCATGCCACATTTATCTCTATACATCCCACTCATGAGACTGGAACCATTTAATGGGAAGGGAGAGACTGGATTTTCTTTTTTACCTCCAGTGCCTAAATAGCTTCAAACAAATACCATTTGCTCTCATTTGTAAAAGAAAAAAAACCCAACTAATTAAACCCATTCCATCATAAAAAATAAACTAACTTGGGGTAAAAAAATAATTTTTCTAGCTCAAAAAGAAAATCCCATCCCCACCCCCTCAAATGGTTTGTCTCACAAAAGTTTATTATCCCGTGGTTCTGGCAAATATTCTGGAACCCCACTAACATGGCCTAGCCTTTGGCAAACATTTTGGAACCCCACTGACTAGCCCTTGACGCTGGCAAAAAATCTGAAACCCAACTGACCATCCCTTTTGGTTCTGGCAAACAATCTGGTACCCCACTGACTAGCCCCTGGCTCTGGCAAACATTTTGGAATCCCAATGACTAGCCCTTGGTTTACGAAAACATTTTGCAAAGCATTTTATATTATTCATTGCTGGGAGAGAGAGAGAGAGAATCATATGATGTCCTAATTTCAGTTCATGATTATTTTACGATGGAAAGCAGCTTTGAAAAACCCTTTTTTTTAAAAAAATAACAGCATTAAGTCCAAGAACATTTTTTTTTTATTCATGCTTCAAAAAAAATACAAAATTCAGATTTATTAAATAACCTGGAAAGGCACAATTATATTGGAAACAGTTCCATTCCTTGTTCAAACAAAATCTGACAATGGGATGATTAGTTTAATTTGTACAGACATCTAGAATAGTGAATTTAATCATCTACAAATGTCAAGACAGAATTCCCAACACTGTTAATTCAGTTTGTTTTTATGGAAACTACATATGACAAATTAAAAAACCCAACAAACATTCAGCCCACTAAAAAAATCACATAGGACCCCTTATCTCACTAAAACATAATCCACAAAATCAATCACCAATAATAAAAAACCCTGAAATCATTTGGAACTCCTTGTCCCTGCAGAACCTTTATCATAAAACTAAGTACCAACCACAAAAAAAAAATGAAATTATATATGACTCTGTGCACCACTGAAAGCATAATCCACATAAAAAGTACCAACTACCAAAATTATTAAATCATATAGGACCCCTTGTCCCACCTGAAGCATAATCTCAAAGAATTATCAACCATATAGAAGCCAAGGAGGCTTAGTGGTTAACACACTGAACTCATGACTGAAGAGGTGCAAGTCTGAATCCTACCATGGAACAGCCCAATCTGGCTACCAATGTGTGTCCTTGGGCATTGCATTCTATGCCAATTGCCAAAACACATAATAGCCAGTTTGTGTTGCTGTGCTGTACAACACCAAACTAAACCAAAACCAACCACTAAAACTGAAATCTTATAGGATCCCTTGTCCCACCAGAAGCATAATCAACAGGCTTAAGTAAAAACCAAACAGGAACACCAGTAAAAGTAAATGAATCCACAGTGCATACCTGTTTCTGATTGTCAATTAAAGCTTACTAATTAGGTTAAGAAAACAGACCAGTAATTCATATTAATTGGCCACAACATGCTTACAATAAATTCTAACCACAAGATAACAAGGTATCAGGTGTGTCTACAGTTTCAAGATTTATCTACATTCAATAATGCAATGCAATTAAAGGGTTCAAGAGGCAGGCAAGGCTTAAGTTTTCACTTGATTCTTATCTGATGACCCCAATACACAGCTTTCTAGTCCCCAGTACACAATCTACAGATCAACCTTGATTAAGGATTAACATTCTCTGATATCTTCTCTTGGAAATGCCAATTAACTAATTAAACCCCTGGTGTTTGCCTGGTTATCTTAATCTTCATTTTACTGACTGACAAATGTAGTTGCAAATCATTAAACCAGTCTAGATTCCTAACAGATGCCAAGTAAACAGCACCACTCCATCATAACATATGATGGCCCAGTTAAAAAAGATTGAAGGAAAAGGTGCCAACTGACCAAATTGAAAGAACTGAAAACAATTTGCCAATATGCATGTATTTCATGGTCTAAGAAGCCACCTTGAGCCCCTTCCCCAAGTGATACGTGCTATGAAACACACTCCAAACTGTTACCTAAAACCTAGGGAAAAAAATGATTCAGATTCAATGTGGCTGTACATTTACATGTATGCTTTAAAACATTTACTGAAAATGGGAAATTTCCAGACCATCTCAAAGAAGTACGAGTAAACTCAATGTAAACAAAATCTTATACCATTTAAATGGGCAACTACAAATCAGTATTTGTCAAGCATTTCCAATATTTTCAAATGACTTTTACACAACAAGCTCCAGTTACACTTTTATACTGTATTTTTGTAATTTTTGGTTGGCTTTATGAAATGGGTATGAATGTCCAACTACTATTAAGATTGTTGGGCACCCTGGACAAGGTCTTCAATGTCAGTGCCATCCCAATGGACCTGTCCAAACACAATTTTCACAATAGGTAAGATTTGCGATTTTTGATGCACAACATGATTTGTATACAACATATTTTGCAAGAAAGATTAGAAAGTTGACAAGATCATCAAATTTTTTATTTCCTATAATGGCATCGTTTGGTGTAAATAATTTCCACAAATGTTCAGTAACTGAACAGTCATAGAATAAGTGCTCAATTTGTTTTGTTCCCCTCTTACAGAAGGTGCATTTATCATTATTACTTTAAATTAATCCTTTTCAAAAACTGGCAACAGTTCTATGTGGCAACAGTTCTATGTAGAACTCTAAAATAAAAGGCACCTAATCCAGGAAAGTTTTATATACCGGGTAACACATAAATGAGTGCAAGTGAATCATATTAACTCCCCTTCCTTCAAGGCAGCTATCAGAGTATCTCTTTTTACCCTCTTGAATTTGCCACCCCAAATAAACCTGAAAAATAATGTATTCAGTTCATTTTCTAGATGGGATGGAAGACTTGGTACAGCAGCAAAAAGATCAATAAATTTTGACACAATCAAGGATTTTATCAAAGTAATTTTTCCAATAAGGGACAAATTTCTTCTGGTCACCAGCTGAGCAATTTCTCTACTGCCTTCAACTTTGTCAAATAATTAAGTTCAACCATATCCTCCAAATTCAAAGAGATATCTACTCCCAGTACTCTAAAATTGGAAACTGACCAGTTAATATCAATTTTGTGACATTTTTTCAGCTGAATTTTTTTTATTTCCAATCGAAATAACTTTTGATTTAAAGACATTGCTGTCATTTAAAATCTGCATAGTTGTCTTCAAGGACAAAGGAGAACCGTCTACTGGTAATAATAAAAAAGCATCCTCAGTGTACTGCCCTAATTTGAACTCCATTTCATAAAATGCCTGTAATACTTGTGTTCTTTTTTAGTTCTATTTCAAAAAGTTCAATTCCTATCACAAATAGGCAGAAATCTTTTAACTTTGGGGAATCTTTTTGTCAGTGGTTTAGAGTATTCTGCAATAAGTCTAAAAGGTGTGTCATTAATAATGGACATTTACCCTCATGTTTCAAACTGGAGACAGGTTATTGCCAGGGAGACCATTTAGCACCCTACTTATTTATGATAGTTTTTTGGAGTCATGTATGGCAAAGGCGGGAAATTCTGATTCATGCCAAGTAAAGAAACATTATGCAGTGTTTATTGGTTTGAGGAGTTCACAAAAACACAGAAAAAATCCAGTTCTGTTGCAGATTGTTCTAACTTTAAATTTGAATCAGACTGGTTCAATTTGGGGGTTTTACAGCACAGTGACACAAGCAGGTTATTTAGTACTGAGCTCAATCAGTAATTATGCAAGGAAAGTGACTTTCTAAGTCATATAGAGTACAAGCATTAGATTTCATTGAGAATTACAATGAATCTTATGTTTACATGTATATTCCACTTACAATACAACTGTTATGACTTTTATCTTCTATATTTATAAGTATATTCCACTTACAACTGTCAGACCTTGATCTCATTTAAATGTATTTTCTACTTACATGTCAACTGTTACACTTTGATCTTGTACGCATTTTCCACTTAAAAGACAACTGTTACACTTTGATCTCATATGTTTATATGCATTTTCCACTTAAAAGACAACTGTTACTCTTTGATCTTGTATGCATTTTCCACTTAAAAGACAACTGTTACACTTTGATCTCATATGTTTACATGCAGTTTCCACTTAAAAGACACCGGTTTGACTTTGATCTTGTATGTGTACATGTATTTCCCACTTAAAAGACAACTGTTGGACTTTGAGATGAGCCAATTTACCCAGTTATCTTTTTTCACAATTAATTTCTAGGCAATCAGTAACTGTATTTCTTGTGAACATGAAGTGAATATTTTCAAGTAGCCTCTGCAATTGTCCAAAGCAAGATCTGAACTTGCATTACATATGATAGTGATAAATTAAAGTATTGACAATCTCAGTATGACATTGTTTTATTGGAAGCAATTGGTGAAAATTCTTCAGGACAAGTAAATTTCTCAATATACTGGTGCTTCTTGCTGCAAAGAAATTAATGTTAAATTCTACACCCAACAATCTCCAGAAATTCCAAACCAGAAGCCATTCATCTTCATTTAGTCAAAGTGACTTTTATGTTTGATCTTTTGAAACCAAAACTTAACAGGATTCTTTCTTGCACCAAGCGCATGCTATAAAAAAAGTTTGTTAGCGGTAGATGGCAGAGAACTTGAGTTATTGTGCAAGAAATCTTTTTCACTTTCAGTCATTGTGACCAAGAAATTTAACATTTTGACCCTGAAATGTATGGGTTCTTCCTTACATCAAGCACAAGCTGTCCTTAAAGTTTCTTAACTGTAGATGGCAAAGAACTGAAGACATTGTTCAGAAACTGTGACCTTTAACTTTGGGCTTTTGCACCAGAAATCTATAGTGATCTTCCCTACCCTAAGTGTAAGTCATCCTTAAGTTTGAACTATTGATGCTGAACAACTAAAGTTATGTGCATAACCAAACTGGCTATAGACCAACAAAAGGACAACATCCTAGCACATGAGGCTATGTCTTATGGCAAGTGTATATCAAAATCAAAGATACAAGAGAATCATGCCAAGGACAAAAATTTTGAATTTGCAAATTCACTGACATGGAGCTAAAATATGTTTATTATAAATATGGCATTGTATGTGCGTGTTTGACTTCAAATGTTCTTGCAAGGAAAGAGAACTGAAAGGCCAAGTTCTAAGACAAAATGGGTCATACAGTTTTTCTTCTTCCAATCACAATAATCTTGAATTCTGTCATTTGACCACCAACTTTAATAGGAATCTTTCTTATCTCAAAAGTAAATAAAGTACCTGGTTATTGTCTGGAAACACATTTGTTTTGATAACTGATGTGACCTTGACCTTTAACCTTTTTTGCCCCAAACTGACAGATTTCTTCCTCTGCCCAAAAGTTAGCTACTTATAAAGTTTGGTAACAGCATATGGTAGAGAACTCGAGTTATTGCACGGAAACAAAATAAGGAACAGAAGTATGGATGGACAGGTGAACTAAGATGTCATAATATGATGTTTCCTCAATATGGCACATTTACAAGAAGACACTTTACTGATGAAAAATATGGCAAAATAAAATGTACCCACTAAAATTGCTCACTAATTAAAAAACAAAATATGTGGTGCTATAAAATGTTTTCTCACAGGTCTGAATGTTGATACTAGTGGTCAACAATTAATTGGCACTGAAGACAAGCTGGCATAAAACCAAATGAATATTCATTGCAGAGCTGGACTGGAAAAATCCATTCTGCCCTGCAGCTGTGACAAGCTGAAATTTTCCTGGGCGTGTAGAATATTCTGTTACTTGCACAGGATTATATCTCAAACAAGAGTCCCTCAATCGGACTGACACAACTGGCCAAAAAGAAATTACAAGAATTCAAAATAATACCACTTCCTTCCTTTAACTGGGGAGTTCTGAATCTACCTCTGATCTTCACTCACAAAAAGATTTTCAACATCAGCTGCTGCGTTGGACATACTGATCAGCACCCTTTTCATTAAGGACCAAGCAGACATCATTAGAAGACTTGGTGAAAACCTCGTGCCAATATGACCATCCATTCAGTGGGAGTAGTAACAAGAAGATTTTCAAAATGGCCATTATGGCAGCCATATTGGACCAACTAAAGAAATCTGTTGGTGAAAAACACAAAATATCTTCATATAGCCATCCATTTGGAAGAAGTAAAGAAAACAATATTTTCAAGATGGCAACAATATATTCCCTCTACCCTGATTTATAATTCAGAGACCCCCAAATTTTTAATTTGACCCACAGTTTTAATATCAAAGAGTTAGGTACTACAATTGTGTGCTACCTCAGCATACCTCACACAGTATTTATGAACATGATCAATACAATGGTATACTGCAATTACATAAGGGACCATTAATACCATCAATATAATTTTGTGGGGCATGGTCCTGGAATTTAATATACCACCACACATAGGCTGGTTCCATGGCTCATAAAATAATTTATCCAACTGTAACCTAAAATAAAATTTAACTTGCATAATAATTATTCATACTCAACAGCAGTTTTCCTTGAAACTTCTTGTAAAATCATAGCTGCCTCACACTGAAATTATTGAGGAATTTATTCCTGTTGGCAGACCTGCTGTAATGATAAAACATACAAGCTGTAATAATAAAAAACCAAGCTGTAGTGATAAAAAAAATCACACTTTTGTGTGTGGATAATGTATTCAAATTGACAAATTAGACCCAAATACAGTATTGTTTTATATAAAACTCTACATTTTTCTTCCCCAACTTTTATTAATTTGTTACGTATATAATTTAAATACTTGTGTGTTAGTTTTAAATTTCTTTTTTATTTTATTTTATTTCATTACATGTTATTGTATTGATAACTTTATTCACTGGATTCGTCACTTTTCTGGAAAATTCAGTTCAGTTCGTTTTGACCTGATAAACAGTCAGTACATGTAGTTTGAAACTTTTTCTCTTTTGCTGACTTAGATTCAGAGCCAGTTTCAGCTTTATAGTAAACAACTCTTTTTTTTATTTTTTTTTATTATTGAATCTTATAGTAAGATTCATTCAGTAGAGTCGAATTCGTCCATGGCGGACATAATAGCTGGCGTGTGATGTTTCTACGTCGCTTGAAGTGATCATGTGACCCTATCAGGTGATCCATTTTGCATTTCAGTTAGGGTTAAAACTGATGTTTCATAGTGATTTTTGGTCAGTCGTAATTCATACCTTCGGAGCTCAAAGGTATTTCTGTTGTTGCCAGTTTGATTTGAATTTTTCTATTTTTCAGAATTAATAATTTATTTACCCTGAAAAATACTAGTGCTCATCAGAATTATTGGACAAAGACATTTACTGAAAATTATTCGGAATTCTAAAGCCAGAATATTATTCTTGGTGATTCAACAAGGAACTGTTGATACGACAACACAAAACAGGTTATCGAAGGCGTCATTGCCTTCCATCTTGGAACTTCATTGGGATTCAAACTTTGATTCACTTAGAACTCTTTAGTGATAGGACTTATATTTTTAATTCTAGGATTAATTTTTGGATTAGATTCATAAACCGTAAGTCCTTTTTCTTATTTTACCTTGTTTTCTAGGGAAACAAATTATTTTGTTAAATTTTACAAAGCTTGTTGGCTTCACTCTTTTCTTTGTTACTTTTGTACAAGCCTAGACACATAACAAATTGCAGTTCTCAAGTTCCACTTTTAAGGGTCCAGCATTTTTAAGCATACTTTTATGTGCTCAAATTTGTGAAGATTTTTGTGGATACACATTATTAACAGTGTGGCCACAAAAATGCATTATTCAGTAGTTCATAAAGGTATCCCAGGCAACATGTTTATAAAATTCAGCATGACTAAAAATTGGTGAAAACATCTAAAAATGTACTCAACAGACAAGTCAGTCCTCAAATTAAAAATAAATTCACCTAAACTCACTGACAAAATGGTAAAAAAAACCAGGTTGCACATATTTTTACTTAGGTCCTTTTCCACAAGGTTACTGTTGCTACTGAACAAAGACAGCTATTTCAGTTTCCATAGACCTTACTGTTACTGACTTAGCAAATTACTGGAAAAACACACTTACATCTATGACTGATCTATTCATGAGGATACTTTTGAAATGATCAAAATTATATGCCATGTGCCTCATTTTTGAGAAAATAAAACAAACTTCCAAGATGCACACTATAAAAATTCAGCACGGTCTGATCTTCCCATTACATCCATTAGCAGCTGCGTGCTGCTGGCGATAAAACTAAAAACTATTTACAGTTCATGCCTACTACTGCATGCAATTTAGCCATACAGATGGGGTGTTTTTTTCTGAAAAATTAAGTTAATTTTTTCCAGTAATTATTTTTGTCCAATCAGCAACCTTCATTCTTTGAAATATGGTACTGAATATACCAAAACATATAAGCTGGTTCTAATATGGTACTTAATATACCAAAACATACAGACTGGTTATATAACATAAAATAGTTAGTTGCCTGTGACTATGTGGTGTGTATTACAAAAAATATTGTTTGCCAGTTACTTCAGCAGAGTGGCACAGTCTACAGACAGTTTCTATTAGAATTCCAGCTGGAGACAAAATTAACTCCAAAAGGAGTAGAGTGTAGAATTTCCTTGAGACATATGAGTCAGCTGGCTATGATGTTGATTAACACCAATTCCACTTGGCAGTTTTTGCTTTTATATTCCTTCTTGCAAAATCCTGCAAATGCAACTGCTGATATGCATACTAATTCCTGATGGTAAACTCGAGCTGCAATGTACAAAATAACAATGCATCTGCATTATTGTGGCAACATGCCAAATTCTGTCAAAATCAGTAAAAGTAGATGGTTTCCTCAATCTTGTTATTTGCTTTTTTATTCTTTCTTTGGCTATGGTCCGAATACCAACTTTGATTGCCAAATAATAATAACAAGAAATTTGGTCACTACCATTAAGACCAAACCACATCCTATAACTGAAACAAGAGGATGAAGTGGGCCTGAGGGTGTTCACCTAGCTATTATGATCTAACAGTTGACCATTTCACTTTAGAGACTTATACTGTAGTGTAAAGAACAGAAACTATAAACCATATATCCCAAACTTTATATCATGTTGATTTTACCTATTTTACCAAAATCAGACAAAAATTATTTTAAAGATAAAGGCACAACTGACTGTATGCGGACTTCCATTAGATTTAAAGTTGAAGGGTGGGTTGTCAAAGTTGGTGGGGGTTTAGGGGACCTCCCCCAATGGGGGATACAGATTGTTTTTTTCAGTAACCAGGTATTAAGTAAAAGCAACCTGGTAAATAACCCTGATCCTGGCTGATAATGAAAGCCCTGTTGCATAGTCTCTATAGCTCATCATTAAAGTCATCCAAGAGTTGTAAAAGTCAAGTTGATAGCTGAAGATTTGATTTGTGGTCTACAAAGTCACATGGCTCCTCATTAACTGAAATAATAATTTACAGGTAGATAACTTTTTAATAAAAGAAAAAAATGCAAAATAATTTAAATAATTTGTTAAGTAATGGCAATATATATATATGAAATCACTTAAACCCTGTCATATAAATGACAACTTTTTCAGATACACTAACATGGCAATGCTAGGATACATCAAATACTATTTCTCCAAGAGGATAACACTTAATTCTAAATATTTCAGAATTTTAAATTTGGCAAAGTTTCTAAAAATAATTCCTTGCAAACATATTAGAAATTTTGATATGGTCCTTACAAGAAATAATGTTTTCTCTTGAGATTAAGGTCAATATCAGATTAAAAATAATACAATTACAGACAAACAAATATCTATATATGTATAAATATAAATATCTATATATGTATAAATATAAATATCTATATATATATATAAATATAAATATCTATATATGTATAAATATAAATATCTATATATGTATAAATATAAATATCTATATATATATATAAATATAAATATCTATATATGTATAGTCTGATCCCTAACACCATACATAGTGTGCTGGCAACTGTACATTAACAAGGATTATATTTTTACTTTCTGTGATATTTTTTTTTAAAACCCCTACAGGATATAACAATTTCTTAATATTTATCGCCTGACACATTATGCATTATATATTGTAACATTTCTGTGGTTTATTTTATCTTGCTTGCCTAATTTTTACATGGGGAAGATCTCTGCAGTTGCAAATATTTTATTCTCAATGACAATAGCACGGGTTTACAGCGGTAACACAGATATTTTAAAGGAAAACAAAACTAATTACTACACTGCATTCAGTCTGTGAGCTATTTCTAGCTGCAGTGAACATCATTAATATGTGCAGATCTTGCTCATTATAAAGCTTGGTTGACAATTTTATTTCCATCTATGGTCCAAATTTATTCAAAATCGTATCAAAAATACAATCCTTACACTTGTAACAAGTTCAGCCGATCAGATGGAAAATCACCTTATTAGTATGCGTAATTTGCCCTCATTATCAAACTCATATACGATCATGTAAGCCTATATTCAAAGTTTCATCAAAATCTAATCAGAAATATGGCCGCTAACATAGTAACCAGCCAATCAGATGCAAGATCATCTCACTAGTATGATGGATCTTGTTGGTATAAGCATACATTTCAAGTTTGATTAAATCAAATCAGAAATATGGCCTTCACAGTGGTTACAGCCAAACAAATATAAGATCACCTCTAAAGATGCCAACGGATACCCACCTGTTGATAATAACTCGGGTAATAAAATGAACAATTGGGTACATGTTAAAAAAGTTTCTAAGTTCAGATCAAGACACAGAATAACGATTACAGTTCAAGGCTCGTGTTGTGTGCGCATTTATTCATAATCACTGGGGCTAGTATTGTTGCTTACAGTTAACTTGTCATACATGTACTATATAATAATACAAGAGAAGATACTTCTCTCCTTTCTAGCACGGCCTATTTAAGAATCAATGCTGATATTTCAAGTTAGACCATCCTAACTTTGTGCCCATCCTTGGTTTGTGTGCCATTATTCTCACAACTTAATGCGCTTGTTTTGAGATCCTAATGACATTATCTGGGTCAATACCTTTTGTCAACAGTGACAGTGATTGAGAACTATTCAACAAAATAAAATTTAAGTATGTACTACAATTCAAACAAATGAAAGCACAATAGAATGTCCAGTTTAACTAATGCCATTTTTTGCCTCAAGTTTGTGGCCCTGGAGCAAGTGTTAGCTGTTCAAGTCAGGGCCACTGTTCACATGTTCGTTTACTGGACCTTTTTAATTGGCGGAAAACCCAAGAGAGATATTTTTGTCACAGCAAATGCAACACAAAACTTGCTTACTGTAACATGCACTTCTATACCATGTTAGGAAAAAGGAACAAAATGGACAAATATACAGGATAAAATTTTCCACTGAAATATTTCAATATAAAGGAACAAATATTTTTTATTTAATATCATTGAAAAAAATCTCCAAGTGTGTGTGTAAATATGGTAATTTTGCATGAATTTTACGTGAAACAGTTCCAAGAAAAGAGAAGAGTTTCTTGAATGTGAAACCACTTGTCATAGATATCATTCTATTTTGATACTACAGACGCAGTGGACCAGTCTAATTTTGAAAGAAAATGGCGCTAGATATCGTAATAAATGGGCTTTATCAATGTGACTGATGAATATTATATGATTAAAAAACATGTTGCACCGGACTGTCATTAAGGGACGAACCATGGCAGGTCAAGGATAATACAACAGTCATCATTTGTGGACTTTACGACTATTCGCAAAACTTCCTGTAGACATGCAGACTACTCAAAGTGAGTGTTATGCATAAATAACCAACCAATTTCTTTTGTGTTTATACTCTTCTATTAACTACTAAGCCACATTGATTTAGCTGATTTATAACAAAAAGTTTAATTGCAGATCCAGGTAAGTAGCACAAATAAATTTACATTTTTCATACAGTTTTATGTAATTATGGTATGTAATATACAGATTACTCTTTCTGGTTCACATTTAATACAATTTCCCTTTGATCGGGTACCCGAGTAACCGATCATTAGGATTGATGGGTACCTGGTAGAAATTTCACAAACTTCTGAAATCTCTAATGACCCCAATAACATGCATAGCCAGATCTCGCACATATTCATATTTGTTCTAGATATTGATAATATTAACCTCTATTCCCAGTATGAACAAAGTCAGATCAAAAGCATGGATTTCTAGAGTGGAAACAAATGTTGACAGATGGACAACTGACATTGGGATATGCCACAAACTCACCTGACCATGGTAAGCTAGCAGGCGAACCATCAGTGGGCCTGATATTGCTCATCTGTGTAACTGACATATCTCTGCTTGTGGACACAAATGCACCCCCATACTGAAACTTTATAAGAGGCTGAAAAACTTGCAGCATATATATGTATATGTAAAGGATCCTGATCTTGGGATAAAAAGGACAAGCCATTTACACAACTATAGAATTGCACCCTGAACTCTACTTGCCCCTGAGGACTTGGCTTTAAAGAATAAACTTAGAAACTGTTCATAGCCTAACATCTGAAGTATCTGCACTTATTTGGAATTACAGGGGGAGTTAATCTGTGCAGTCAGTATCGGTTTCTGGATCGATCCTTACCCTCCACCCATCAACACCTTGGGACCCTTCCCTGGCATTCCTAACTTGGAATCTACTGAGATTATCACCTATGTGAGTTGCAGTGGCTCAGTGTTGAAGGTGTTGGACAAGTGGTCAGAAGGTTGCAGGTTCTCTTTAGCCCAGATTGACCAATGAACTTTTAAAGATTTTTTTTTTTAATCACGAGTTTTTCTTTGGTGTTATTAATAAAAAACACACACACAAGCACAACTTATGTAAGTACAAAATAAATTTTAAATAATTTGTGAGTGATGGCACTAAATATATGAACTGCTTTAAAATAATGCACAATATATAAAACAATACCTTGCATTGTCAAGTAAACTGCATGGCAGACTATATGAATTTTCGAATTGAACTTAACAGAAATCACAACAGATCTACTGTTATGGGAACTTACTCTTGTTACATGAAATGAAACTGTTTATCGATCATAAATGTTGTGTTCAAACAAGTCTTTTTAATCGGTGCTCGGCACTCTACAAAATTAGCAGTTATCAATATTTTGAATGCCAATGTCAGAAAGTCTATGACTTTTCCAAAACTTTGTAAGGTTTTGAGAAATTCCATGACTTTTCAAGGCCCTTGAAATTTATGTTTTAAATTCCAAAACTGTTCCAGATTCCAGGACACCTGGGAACCATGATATAATAACATATAAACAGCATTTATTTCAGGCACTATCATACTGCAATAGTAAATGTACTTCTAAATATTAAAGAATTACAAATGTGATATGGAATTTGGCAATAATTCTCTGCAGATAACTGTATGAACTCTCAACATGATTTTTTTAAAACAAAATATGTTTTGTTTTAAGTCAGCTTAAATAATGAGTTGATATGGCTGAAGGGATACATTGTGGATGTCAAGAGTTCTTTCCCCAAACATGGTACAAAACATTAATGTGATTTTGTATTTATTATATAACCCCTCCATTTAGGTTGCACTTTATATTTCACCTTTGGAACAAGAACATTGCCTCCATGATCTTATAGGAGCCCATGAAAATAAACTAAGACAGTGTTATAGCTGATTTTAAAATCACTGAATTGAACACATCCCAAGCATACTGAATAGAGTGTGCTCATTGCCCTTGAGGGACAAGACAATTCCAACAGTTTACAGAAATGTCTTACTGATTTTGAGTAGCAGGCACAATTATTTTAGAGGACATGTAAACTATAGAAAACCAAGCTGTACAATGACTGATTCAAAGCTGTACAATAACTGATTCAAATCTATACAAAGACCGACTCAAAGCATAAAATGCTGGAAAAGTTACGATTTGTTGCAGAAATTAATAAATCTATGACACAAATGCATGTAAGTATGAAATGTATGAATGGACAAAAACAAGAATATTTATAACTGTTTTTCTTCCTAAATTATCTCACTTTTTAACCTAGTAGATGCCACTGGGCACCACATTTTCCATTTCTGGCATGAGCACTGAACCTCTTTGGTATGAAATGATGATACAGAGATGAATATGCAATTCAATCAAAAGGAAACACAAAGGTAACAGCAATCAGGTCATTGGTATGTAAGGAAAATATAGTGATGAACATGCATTTCAGTCAAAAGGAAACACACAGGTAATTGCAACCAAGTCAACTGTATGAAAGGAAAATATGGTGATGAACATGCAATTCAATCAAAAGGAAGCATACAGTTAATGCTGACCAAGTCAACGGTATGAAAGGAAAATACAGTGATGAACATGCAAGTCAATAAAATGGAAAAATACAGGTAATGACCACCAAGTTGATGATATAAAACGAAATAGTGAAACTTGCTGGCAAGTCAATATCAATAAATAAAATCTCTGTTTCCCAACTGATTAACCAATGATGTCATCTGCACAATGGTGCCATCATGTCGATGGCTTGTCAGAAAAATCCACACTTAAACACAGAATGGTGGCAGTATCACATTTAGCCTGAAAAAACAGAATCTATACTATTATGCATCATACCGTAATCTTTGTTCAAAGATTGCAGCTGATAGTTATCTGCAGTCTCACAATTACAGGAAGTGTAAAAGTAATCGACAAAAAATTTAAACCTCTCAACAAATAACAGTATTGAAACAGGGCATATTTGTCTATCATAGACAAGTATCTTTCACATAAACACATCTGTCATAGACGAGGATCTTTGACATAAACATGTCTGTCACAGAGAAGCATCTTTTACATCAACATGTTTCTGACTTGTGCATCCTTTAACCAATTTTTACTGTGTCTGATAACAAACCATTAAACTTTTGCATCAAGATTTACTATAATAAATATGTAAAATGTCATCAGCAAAGTCAAAAACATATTTCAGGCAGTAAAATGAATAAGAGCACCAATTAAATCCTATACTATGGTCCCACACTATAGTGATATTAAAGAAGTCATACAAGTGTACTGCATTATAAATGAGGTTGCCTTTATAATGAGGTAATGTTAATGAAAATCAACAATTCATCCATAACCATCTCTGTGTTTTATGAGGGATTATTAGTTCGTGATCACTGTGAACTTGGGACTTCATAGATAACTGTGAAATTGGGACCTGTGAAACTGGGACTTCACAGATCACTGTACATCTGGGACTTCACAGATCTGATGACAAAGTCAATCATATGTTCTCAAATAAGCCACTACTGCAGTGATATTGGAGGTTAAGATCAGCACCATTTTCATTTCGGTTTGGTTTCAGTTTCATTTCAGTTTGGTTTGGTTTGATGTTTTATAGCACATCAACACAAGTAAATTATTTAGTGACAAGGCAAATGAAGTAAAATGCCTTGCCCATGAACACACCCGGTAGCCAACAAAGGTATGATGGTCCTACGGTATGATCTGAACCAGCACTGTTTTGGTTGTGAGTCAGTACACTAACCACTGAGCCGCCATGGCTCTGTTTTCATTTCGCACAATCTTAATACCAAAAGACATCTTCCTGGGAAAAGCTCATGCTGATGTGACTTTCCATTCTGAAGCAACAGAAACAACATTTGAAAGATGGCTGCTGTGGTGGCTATACTGGATGTCTGGGCAAAAACCATTTTCATCTAGGACAAACTACACATAAGTCTTCAGGTGAAAATCCTATGTCATTATGTCTTTCCAATCGGGAGAAGCAGTAACAAGATTTTAAAGATGACTGCCATGGTGGTCATACTGGACATCAGATCATCATCATTTTCACATAAAAAGTCTTTTTGTGAAAACCCCCATGTAGATATGAATATCCATTCAAGAGATGAATTAATAACATGATTTTCAAGACGTTCACAATGGCTGTCCAAGTGGAACCTTTATCATTTAGAACCAACCAGACATAAGAAGTCTTCTGGAGAAAAGTTACAACATAATTCTAAGATGGCTGAAGTGGCAGTCATATTTAACATTACATTGGCACCATTTTCATTAGGCCAATCTAGACAACATAAGAAGCTTGTACTGAAAAACACATGATGATAAGACTTTCCATTAAGAAGGAGTAGCAATAACAAAATTTTCAATATGACTGTCATGGCAGCCATATCATATATCAGACTGGCACCATTTTATTTAGGAGCAACTAGACAACATAAGAGAAGCTGGCAAAAACCATATTTTAACATGACATCCAATCAGGATAAGCAACAATGAGACTTTCATGATACTGTAGTACAGTGATGGCTATATTGGATGTCTGAACAAAACATTTTTAACTTGGCCCAACTAGAAGGTGGGATGAATGTGTGAGCAATGTCTAATGGCAATGTTCCAAGTAGTTTAAGAAGATTAACAATAACAAACCTGTGTTAATGGATGGACTGATATTAGATTTTTTTTCATCCCGACTCCTGATCTGTTTCATGGTAAAACAGTAGATACTACATAGCAATAAAGATATCCGACATGAAAGATTTTTAATTTTCTATCAATCACTAAATGGCTTTGCATAACTTTAGATATGTAAAGTGAAATAAAAGAACTGCCTAAAATGGGCCTAAGAACAGCATATCCCTTTTATGGAAGCCCATGATAAGTGAAATAAAAGAACTGCCTAAAATGGGCCTATAAACAGCATATCCCTTGTCTAGAAGCCCAGGATAAGTGAAATAAAAGAACTGCCTACAATGAGCCTAAAAACAGCATATCCCCTGTATGGAAGCCCATGATAAGTGAAATAAAAGAACTGCCTAAAATGGGCCTATAAACAGCATATCCCTTGTTTAGAAGCCCATAATAAGTGAAATAAAAGAACTGCCCAAAATGGGCCCAAAAAAAGCATATCCCTTGTGTGGAAGCCCATGATAAGTGAAATAAAAGAACTGCCAAAACTGGGCCTAAAAACAGCATATCCCTTGTTTAGCAGCCCTTGACAAAAGTTGAAAATCTTGCTGGACCAGCAAACTGTTCTATCATTTTTGCACTGCATAGAATCTTCTGTTGAAACAACAGCCATAAGTACATCCAGCTTTTATTTTAACTGTCTAGTAAATCTTAACTCCACTCAAATTTAAATAAAAGACTTCTCTAGTTTAATACATAATGAGACACTTTGATGGGTAACTATGGTAAACTATTGCTGAAAGGTCATTTTGAAGCACTGCCTTGGGCATAAATGTCCACTACACTTATTTACATTTGTAACTACTGTCTATTTACTATAATATATACCTTCACAGATTTATTTCGATCAATTTATGTATATCAGCGAAATACCACAGTACATTATATATACATTACTTGCATTAAACACAAGTTCATCACCAACAGGGTCAATATTTTGGTCCTAACAGATGTTACAGACACACATAGATTTCCATAATACCGGTAATCACTCTACATGCACTGTGGTAATATGGAATTAACTTCCAGCATCTGAAGATGAGATTCCCTATTTAGAACATTATAAGATCTCTGCTGTAATTTATGATATTGTATGGATTTCTAAATCAAAACTCACCCAACTGAAGAGCCATTCATAAGATGGACAAATGATAAAGGACAGGTTCAAGCTGTATAGATAGGAATACCAAGTCTTGGACCTGAATTATTATTATCATTATTATTATTAGATCTAATATAATAGGAGTGGGCCCATGATTGTTTCTTATGTGACCCAAATCTTCGTAAATTTTAACTATAGTAAAAGTCACATGGGTCATGTTTGCTTATTTACTCAATTTAAATTGAATATAAATTGTTCTTTTAAAATTAAACATTAAATTTCTTTAACCAGAGTCTATTCAATCCTGATTATTGATTGAATGCTCTGCACCTTAACTGTCATCAAGAAACTTCCTGATGAAAATTATCGAGCTCTATGGTCTTTTACAATGATGACCACGTATTAGACTTGGGTCAAATAAAGAGCACATCGAGTGGAATCATCACAATTCAGGGTAGTACGAACTTGTTTATCAATATGCATAGCTTTCATTGTGACATCACAGCACACAACATTCAATCCAGATTGTACTGGATCACACTT
This sequence comes from Megalonaias nervosa, assembly GCA_016617855.1. Taxonomy (NCBI): domain Eukaryota; kingdom Metazoa; phylum Mollusca; class Bivalvia; order Unionida; family Unionidae; genus Megalonaias; species Megalonaias nervosa. The sequence goes on from JAECUM010012947.1 coordinate 45,120, forward strand.
TTAGGTTCATTTCATCCTAAAATGTCTATGTACTTTAACATTGATTTTGCAGTATGCACTTGTCAGGGCATCTAAATAATAACATTCCAAAGGAATATGGATGTATAAGAATCCAAATGAAGTGAATACTTGCCGCTTAAAGGTATGTAGAATTCTAAAAATTACACCCATTACTGAAATAGTCGGTGCTGAATGCATACATGACCTCTGTGACTTTTACTATAGAAGGTGACATTTCAGTCCCTATCTATCCTACTACCATAATAATTCTTATATCATAATTACTGCCATCTACTAAATTTCTTTTTCAAAAGTCAAAATCAAACCCAAATGTTCCCAAAACCTGTCAGGTTAAAAGGGTCCACTGATGAAAACCCTGAGAAAAAGAAAATAAAATCTCTCTGAAACTGATCTATCTCTTGCATCAGACAGTGAAAATTGTTTTTTTATAATACTTCAATTGCTTTTCTAGAGGTTTTGATTAGCATCTGTGATGGTTTAGAATGATAGACCCAAGCCAATATAAAACTTCAAAAGAAACTAGTTTTGTTTCTCTACTGCCTTTGATGAAGACTTCAAGGCAAATCAAGTCAAAGGTGAGCTATTCTTGTGGAAGCCCATGTTAAGAACTTTAAAATGTACAGGTAAAACACAATCCAGAGCTAAATTGCAGCAAACATCCCACTTCCTCACACCTCCAATAAGAAGCACATAGGAAAAATATAGATGCTACAAATTAAAAGCTGCATACTGAGTTAAAAAAATTTCTTGTTAATAATTTATCATGCCATAACATTTTTCCTCTATAGCTCTCACATGTCTCAAGGTTCCATCTATACACATGTCTCATTGTTCACTCTACAGCCCTCACATGTCTCCCTCAATATGCCCATATGTCTCATGGTTCTGTGTCTAGACCTTACATGTCTCATGGTTCCATTTACACCCCAATATGTCTCATGGTTCCCTGTACAGACTTAACATATCTCATGGTTCCATCTATATCCATATATGTCTCATGGTTCCCTGTACAAACCTTGCATGTCTCATGGTTCCATGTACACCCCAATATATCTAATGGTTCCCTATACAGACTTAACATGTCTCATGGTTCTATCTATATCTATATATGTCTCATGGTTCCCTGTACAGACCTTGCATGTCTCATGGTTCCCTCTACAGCCCTCACACGTCTCACTGTTCCATCTATACCCAAATGTGCCTCATGGTTCCCTGTACAAACCTTACACATCTCATGGTTCCATCCACAGCTCTCACATCTCTCATGGTTCCATCTATACCCCTATATGTCTCAAGGTTCCCTGTACAGAACTTACATGCCTCATGATTCCCTTTATACCCCTTACATGTCTCATGGAGATTTCTTCTTTACTCTCCATACTCACTCAGAACTAGAGTTAGAATGCAAACAGCATAGGCCGAGATCTCCCATTACATAATGCACTGGCAGATCTGGGCTTATGCAGTTTATTGGGAGTAATCAGCAGAACACACAACCGTGACCTTTACCTGCAGATACATATGTGATGGCAGATCTGAGTCTATGCCAGCAGTTTGGCTCAACTTATAAGCAAGTACAGAGGGTAGATGCTACTTCTCATTCCAAAAAGGTGAAGGAAGGTGGAAAGTAGATAGATTGACAGAAAATATGAAAGATTAATGGAGACAAAAAAGGTTACAAAAAAAGAAATGCCAAACTTGCCAAAGGAATTTTGCTGGGAGGCGGAGGCTACAGTGTATTGTAGTATATATGAAAACCTAACGCATACATGTCCATCAAGATACTTCAAGACATCTACATGCATACATGCGACTGCACTGGTGGCCTGAGTGGTTAAACCGTCCAGCTCAGATGCATGAGGTCATGGGTTCGAACCCTGGCTGAGTCATACCAAAGACTTATAAAAATGGTACTAGCAGCTGCCTCGCTTGGCGCTCAGCATTAAGAGGTTAGTGTTAGGAATGGTCGGCCTGGTGTCAGGATAATGTGACTGGGTGGGACATGATGCTATGTCTGCAGCGTAATGCCCCAGTCCTGGACATCACTATAAACTGCCACACTGCAGACATCGTAGCAATATGACTGAAAAACTGTAGCTACGTTAAAAATCCAATCACACACACATATGTATACAATTATACATCAAGGCACTTCAAGACATCTATATGTATACAATTACATCAAGACACCTACATGTATACATGTACATCAAGATACTTCAAGATACCTACATGTATACATTTTATCAAGACACTTCAAGACATCTACATGTATACATGTACATCAAGATACTTCAAGACACCTACATGTATACATTATATGAAGACACTTCAAGACATCTACATGTATATGTCTACATCAAGACACATGTATACAAGTATATCAAGACACATGTATACATGTACATCAAGATACTTCAAGACACCTACATGTATACATCAACATCAAGACACATAAGACACTTACATGTATACATTTTATCAAGACACTTCAAGACACCTACACGTATAAATGTATATCAAGATACTTCAAAACACCTACATGTATACATTATATCAAGACACTTCAAGACATCTACATGTATACATGTACATCAAGACACTTGAAGACACCTACATGTATACATCAACATCAAGACACTTACATGTATACATTATACCAAGACACTTCAAGACACCTATATGTATACATCTACATCAAGACACTTCAAAACATCTACATGTATACATACACATCTGTAAGGAACTTGGTAACAACGGTAAATATATTTTCTGTTACATCTCATTTCTGTATGGTACTTTGTAAAAATGGTAAATATATTTCCTGCATCATCCCACTTTTGTTACAGTACCTGGTAACAATGGTAAATATATTTTCCTATTACATCCCATTTCTGTATGGTACTTGGTAACAATGGTATATATATATTTTCCTGTTACATTCCATTCTTGTATGGTATTCAGTAACAATGGTACATATATTTCCTGGGGTCATCCCATTTCTAGACAGTACTTGGTAACAATGGTAAATATCTTTCCCAGTTACATCACATTTCTGTATGGTACTTGGTATCACTGCTAAATATATTTCAACAAGACATCGCATTTCTGTATCATACTTGGTAACAAAGGTAAATATATTTTCCTGTTACATCAAATTTCTTCACGGGACTTGGTAACAATGGTAAATACATTTTTCTGTTATATCCATTTTTGTATGGAACTTGATAACAATCCCATTTCTATATGGTACTTGGTAAGAATGGTCAATGGAAAATATATTTCCTGGTTACATCCCATTGTTTTGTTTCTCATTTCTGCCTTTATATTCATCTATATGGATCAATACACCTGTTTTAATACAATTCAAACTAAGTCTGCTGGACTTTTTGGGTAAAAATATCCAAGTCCAATTGTAAACAGATCAGACCTCCGGCTGAAGAACTCTTCTGATCCTGATATGCATAATATTATGACGATGATATCATAATAAAATGGCAATAACACAGCACAAGTTAAGGTTCTCAAGAACATGACCTTGACCCACACTAGTATATGATTATGTCTCTTGCTATTGTTGTAAGGTACAAGTTTTATGTGTCCTTATCAATGTCCAAAGGATGTCACAGATATATTTTGAAACATACTATAGCATTTGCACAGGGTATCCTTCACACATTTTGAAACACACTCTAGTGTATACACAGTATGTGTTTCACATCCATTAACATTATAAATATATGCAAAGGTTCTCTTTGATGTTTTTGGTCTCATGCATCAAAGTCTTACTCAATTCATGGCACCAGAAGATCCTGATGTCTGGGTGTATAGGAGAAAATAAAAATGCTGTGAAACGGGATCTCAAATGGAGCAATGACCCTTTCGAGCTGGTAGGTTTGGTAGCATAAGGCAGAAAAGATTAAAAAAATAATGGCAAAATGAATGGGTATTCCTGAATACAACCATACAACTGCTACATCCACTGTCCACTGGTCATCCTCAATGCCAATGACCAGTGGTAATAAAGACAACAGTTTTCAATTCAGCTTCTCGATATATATATATATATATATATATATATATATATATGTATATATATATATATATATATAGATATATATATATATATATATATATAAAAGATTACAAATGAAAATAAACAAGACCGTAACATTTACCAACATTCATAAATGTGTACATTGGATACAATAACCAAAATGACACCATTTAATCAAGACATTCCAAATTTACCTTTTCCACGATCTACTAGAGAGATTTAATAGGCATAGGTAAGCTATTTATATGTAAATACTGGTAAAGTGAAATGTCATGACTCACTCATCGTGAGACTGTCTTACTTGCTGTCTTTTACAATATACAATAACGATTCTTTTTCATTTTTTCCATCTTTGGAGAAAGAAAGTTCCACTATGGTCCTTATATGGAATATAAGCAAGACTCAGGAACATAAATACAGAAAATCGTCACTGTAGATTTTCAATTGATTCAAGTGTACATCTAGCTTACTGAACAGAATGTGTTAATTACCAAAGCTTAAAGCATAAGATGATCACTTTCAATGGCTGACAGAAATTTCTTACCTATTTAAATTAACTTTGGCACCAATCAAGAGCACATGGTTGATGATCACTGATAGAAAATGTAAAGAAGATGAAATCTTCAATAAAAACACAGCTGCATTTTTTTTTTAATTAACGAGGATAATCATTATTTGAGCATGAGGAAATCAAATCCCAGTATGGAAGGCTTGCGACAGTGGAGACTGACAATGATCACAGGCACTTTGGTAATGGATTATTAATTTCTTCCGTAAGTATTCAGTTTTCCTGTATTATATACAATGAATTAGAAATTCAGTATAAAGATTGCATGGTTTGGCACAATTCCCATGTTCACTAACATAACTGAGCACTGAACAGTGAACAAAACTGTAAAAGAAAAACAACTGAGCTGTAGTCTGACTCTAAAATAAATGATTCAAAATTGGAAAATTTCATTTCCAAATCCATGATATGAATGTATGTGATAATGATTTGTCTTTACATTTCTTCAATAAACTAGAAATAGATAAGGATATTTGTGACCTGTCCTTTTTTTTAAATTACCCTACTTTTTGACCCGGTAAGGACCTTTGGGATCCATTCTTTTCATCTCTAAAATTAGCACTGTACTTATTATAACAAATTCAGTTTGCAAACACCTCTATGCTGAACTACTGCATATCTGACAACATCCTTGATCGCTATAATATTATAGCCTGTGTTAAAGACATGCATGTGATGAAAAATTAATAAAACAACCAGACACAGGGGCTTACATCCTCCACACATGCAAATAATGTTCTCTGTGTGTGTGTGTGTGTGTGTGTGTGTGTAGGGGATTTGGATTTTTAATGTAGCTTTTAACAAGTTTTCAGTCACATCGCTACGATGTATGCAGTGTGGCAATTTAGAGCGATGTCTAGCACTGGGACATCATGCCAAAGACATGTAGCATGATGTCCCACCCAGTCACATTATCCTTACACCAGGCCAACCAGTCTTAACACTAACCTCTTGATGCTGAGCGCAAAGCGAGGCAGCTGCTGGTACAAATTTTAGAAGTCTTTGATATTAATCTGCTGGTGTTTGAAAACGGTGACCTCCCGCATCCTAAGCGGATGCTCTAACCACTTAGGCAGTCTAAATAATGCTCTGCAGCATCTACCAAACTGTGCAGTGGCAAATAAACCTTATACTACATTTCTTTAAAGTAAAATGTACAGATCAAAGGTCTTGCTATCAAACATTTTATGTCAAACATAAACAATGTAGTTAAAGGAATATTTTGTCAGCATTATCAGTAAACCAATATGATGTGTATGTAACATGTGGTACAACCATTAATTGCTATCAATGCCACATTCTATGTGAAAATTACACATATTTCAAAAAAAATAATTAAGAAAAATAATATTCTTACAGTCCAGTTAAGCAGAGATGAGGAAATATATCAATTCAAGTGGAACTAGAACTTAATGCATGACTGACATGCATGTTCGTTTGCAGTTATCAACTGTGTACATGTTTACATGCAGTAAACTAAATTATGCCATTTACATGCATAAACATTACAGTCTTACAAACATGTACATTAAACTCACAATAAGAAAGGAAACAATATGAATAATAAATAAGCAAATAATTCTGACCACGAATAATTCTGAAACTTTGAAAGACTGACTGCAAACTGTACGCTGCATTTTTGTTTTAATTAGTGTGGAAATAAAAAGAAAACAAATGAATAAAAAGTACGTCTCTAATTAATGTTGGGATAGATATATAAAAGTACGTTTGCAACTTCTTTATAAGCAATATATTATTTTACATGTTTATTAACAAAACCAGATTGCTTTAAAAGTAATCTAAATTCAAATTTAAAAGTAATCTAAATTCAGCATCTAGCGTATAACGTGACAATGGAGCAACGATATTTTTACTTTAATCAAAACAGTCCGTAATATGACTGATACTGAATGACCAAACCAAAACGGTGCATAAAAAAGGGAAACTGGTGCTTGCACAAAATAAATACACAGACTGGATTTATTTTCAAACTTTCTAATTCAGATTCGATGATTAAGCAACAAAATGCTGCTGCATTTGATAGCTTATCGGGGTCAAAAATCATATTGTGCGGGTCACCGAATATGACTTCTGGGCGACAAAGAATGAATGACTGCTAAAAATAAAATGGTTAAATTCTAAGAAACGTCAAGTAATTAACAAAATAAATACATTACCTGTGTTACAAGAGGTATCAGTGTTTGTTCGATCGATTTCGTACGAATTTCTAGCGATATTTTATTAGACTCCGTTCGGCTGTACTGCGCCGCAGCAGCCATCTTTTCGCCGACTGCTGCAAGCAAGCCTCGTTGTGACGCCATTCACAACACATGTACACATTAAGGTAGCTGTGAACGAAGGAACTGCTTTGGCTTAGTGTATTTCTACGAATCGATCGATGGTCATTTATTTAATTAAAATTTTTTTGACATTGTGATTACAAAACATATATCTTTTCGAACAGATATATTAAGTAACATTCATTATCATCAAACCTAACTAATAAATGATGAAGTTGAAATTAAAAATTGAATCTATATCTTCATATTGATTTGTAAGTTAGTTACTTTACACACATGAAGAAAAATCAAAGAATAAGGTTGAATATGACAGACATTTACTCATATTTGTAAAACAATATTTTCAAAGGGTTAATGCCTTAATAAAACAATAATAAATCATATATTGTTAACAATGTGTTGATGTACCTATTCAGTGAAGATTTTTATCTACATTTTTTTACCTCATTTAAAAGAGTGATTGGTATTTAAGAAAGTTTCTGCTTACACAGCTCTTCTCTAATTACAGCATTGCACAAAATTAACAAACTGATAAGCGTTCTAATAAGTGAAAAGGTTATTCTAGACGTTTTAAGAATCATTTTTCTAAATAAAGAGTGTGAATCGGATAAGGTATGACACAATCTTTTAAAACGCAATTCTAAGTTCTTTTTCTGTGTTATTCATTGGATCTCTTCTAGAGAATTTTACTCCATTTTTGGGTTGGTTTAGAGTAGTGGTATTACAATTACACAAGAAAGATAGTAAAAAGTATCCCATTAATTCTAAACGAATTTCTTTACTAGAAAAGTCATTTTCAAACATGTATGTATTACTTGGATGAAAATTGTTTTAGCAGCAGAGAAGCTGAACCCTACAACTTTGATAGAGAGCTCCGTTTGCAAAAATAAGGGTTCTACGAAAAATAAGGTCAATAATCGTAAACCGAAACCGTTAACCGAGTATATTCCCATTACAAGGGGAAGCAGATCCAATTAACTTTTTTGTTACCCCGCGCTGACTATCTTTTTCAAATTTTAGACGTGTTCGTTTGCGACGCGTACACGCACATGTTGTCGTCAGCGTCTCTGCTGCTGTAGTGTCAACCAAAAATTTTATCGATACCAACACGACACCTTGACCTAGGATCATGCAAATTTATCGTTATAAATCCAAACGGAGTAGCTTGTGCTTGTGCAAAGAAGTTTTTGAATTTAATCATGTCCATATCCCCTGAACACCAAGTTTGATGAATGTTTCGTAACGTATGTGTATCGACTCCGTTAAACACAAATAAAATATAACAGTTATATCTGATCACTTTAGGCATTTGTGTGTATCGATGGGTAACATAAATCACGTCCGTGTTTTTATGTCTGCCTCGAGAAAATATCCGAGCTGGATTTGATTGCTGTCCAGCATAACATCGTCGTATACAGCTAAATTATTAATAAATCCATTGAGGACATCTACGGATGGAGCTTCATCAATATCGGTGATAAAATCAATAATATCATTACCATCTTCATCCAACAATTTTGCGTTTTCATTAAAATCTTTAAGTACTTCATAACATCGTTGATCATCTACAGATGGTGCCACTAGATACAACTTATCCCATTTCATCCATCTCATTATCAGATTAAGTAGCAACTGTGTTTAACCAGACCCGGATGGACCAATTATTATCATCCTTATAGAATTTGATAACGCTGGATGATGTTTAACTGGCTCACGCGCTCGTGTCGCTGAGAAGTTAATTATATCCATAATAATTTATATCATGGATCTATATTGTGTTCGATGTAGAGCATCCACCCCCACCAGTGGATTAACTACAGTGACAACTAAAACTAAAAAACGTGCTCTTACAGGTACATGTGAACGATGTGGCACAAAAAAAAAATTTACATTTATTTCGTCGAAAAGAAAAACCAGTGGTGATATTGCTACGGCGCTATATAAATTACGAGGAACTCCATGGGCGAAGTACCCTGGTGAGAAACACCTGCCTGGCTATAATTACTGTGGTCCTGGATATCCGACTCGATAACAAAGACCAACCAAAACCTGGTGAGTATGCAATAAACGCAATTGATTAAGCGTGTCATGTTCATGATGTTGCGTATAAAAGTAAAGATCTACAACAACGGCACCTCGCAGATGTGAAATTGATTCATGCGTTAAATTCTATACCTGATAAATCTCTCAGAGAAAAACTTGCTAGCTTTCTAGTAAAATCTGCGATGAAAGGTAAACTAATGGTACGGGCTGGTAATTAATCAACTGATTATTATCATAATAATGGAATCTGTTTATTATAGTCCAAGAGGATATTGGAGAGGTAAAGCAGCGATTAGTAAACTTGCTGAGGCAGCAAAAGTCTCACGTGCTGTTGCTGCAGCGTGGTTAGCACGACAGGCAATATGGCAAATCTATCTACATCCACCTAAAAAAATTAAGTACGCGCATTCTGATGTCAGTATTCCCAATGAAGTTCATCAAGCAGATATTTTGTTTTTAACTCATGATACCATTAAAACACGTAGACGTCAATTACGCACGTACAAATACGCGTTAACTGTCGTTGACGTTGCAAGTAGGTATAAAGAAGCAGAACCACTATCAACTAAAACAGCAACTGAAGTTGCATCTGCGTTTGAACGAATTTATCCACTAGGACTCGGACCACAAGGTGGTCTACGATGGCCACAACTATTACAGGTTGATCCTGGCAAAGAATTTTTTTAGTGCAGTATCGTCGTTGATGAAAAAACATAATGTCAAAATCAGACGAGGACATACCGCAATCCATCGCGATCAAGCAATTGTTGAAAGATTTAATCGAACACTTGCTGAGAAATTATTTGGATACCAGTATACGAAGGAAATAATTCAGGCAGATACGAGATCTCGCGAATGGGTTGCAAGATTACCAAGTGTGATAGCTGCGTGAAATAGTGAAATTACTCGTGCAACTTCTATAAAACCCACCGTCGCGATTACAAAAAAAAAAAAAACATATGCCAATACAACCACATGACTCTTCCTCTCCTCCAGTACTAGGTAATGTAACTGTAAGATATTTATATGAACCCGGTGAACTCGAAGGGGGTAGAAAAAGAGCAACTGATCCTATCTGGAGCACGACCACATAAAATTTCTAGCGTGGTTAGATCCACAGGTAAACCTGCAATCTACAGACTAGATTCAACTGCTCCTCAACGTGGATTTGTACGCGAACAATTACAAGTAACTCCTGAAGACACACAATCACCACTGTGTTCACTTCTGTAAACTGGCACTAGGGCGTTCAGCGCCCCCACGTCGATTACATTCAAGACAGGTCAGCATCACATTTTCGCGTGTGTGACCAAAACAGCTATTAATTCTATCAACTGTAAACTGTCTTGGATTATCATTCGAATACTGCTATAACATATTACATTTGCAACTTGTACAGTGATTATTCTGTCGTTGTTTCAGCGTCATGATAAATTCAACGTCGAGATCAAAATCGCGTTTATTTTTTAAAATTTTTTTGTCAGATTGTCGATACCCAGATAATTTTTTCTTGACAACTTCATCGCATACATCATCAGTGATTTCTTCGGTTATTACGCAATCCATAATAATCCTGTGCAGTTGAGATATTCTTCTGACTCGAGACACTGCGAGATAAACTAAATTTGACCATTCGATCCGATCATCAATAATCCAAATATTTGTATCGGAAATAGTTCATCCTTGTGATGAATGAATCGTTATAGAGTATCATAATGTCCATGGAGTTTTACTCATGCTGAACGCGCCAGTGACAGCACTGACAGGAACTGTGACAATATCATTAAGTACAAGTTTTTGTTTCTCATTAGTTCCTGGAATTTCAACTTCAATATTCTGCAGTCGAGTATCTGCTGGTCGATAACACAGTGGTACAGGTAGATTTGAAAATCTTTCCTTGTGCCGCAGGAATAATTTCTCTTGCAGTGTATCTCTAACTATCTTTCGACTTGCAGCTATCAAATCATTTGGTTTCCACAAATTCCAAAAATCATTCATCGTAGTTTCTGGAATTACTCCACGCATTATTTCGCACTGTATTCTATCTGACTGCAGACTGATTAATTTTTTAAAATTCTTCAGCGGTTTATCAATAGCTCTATGATCATCAGTTATTTTTTCGTAATAATCTACAAATATTTTGACCATGATCGCCACACATTATCACAGAAGTATTTTTCGTCAATAACGAATCAAAGAACATTTTAATGTATCCAACGAAACCGTACAAATTTCATCCCAGATAATAATCTTGGGAATATATTTCTCACCCATCCGCGATGGAGTCCATTCATCTCCGCACCATCGGAAAAATCTATGATAAGTTTGAGATTTTACCCCTCGTTCGGTCATTTCTCTGGCGAGTCTGTGTGTGGGCGTCAGCACAACCATGTCTGTGTTCTTGAATAATTCAATCACACGTGTTGTTTTACCAGAACCTCCACATCCATCAAGATAAACGGTTTTATGTCTGGCCACAGGATTATACACAGATGGCGCTGTCGATGCTTCTATTTGATTGTTATTCTTGTAATATTTATCCATAATTTCAACGTCGGCAGATTCCGAATAACTAAATATGTTATCGTGTTTTATTCTCCATGATCCCCATTCACCAGTGCCAAGTAATTTATCTAGCAAATCCAAATATTTTTTATTTATATAAAATGAATCCGTAGCAACTCTAACCGCGGTATCAACAAATCTGTTTATCATCGATAATAAGTTTATTGAAACGTACGCGAGCATCAAAGATCTTAAATGAGTAAGCTGTGGTGACTCACCATCAATATAGTTTACAACTGTACCTAATTTAGTTCTGTCAGACAATAAACATCATTTCGGCTTATAAACATTTCTCTCCGTTGTATCAGCAATTATAAAATCGAGTTCTGCATTGTCCATGATCAACCTGGTACACGTTCGTTTATGATCATACGCACCACCCTGAGTAAACTTACCTATTTTTTTTCTGCCGAGATCTTTTGCAATTTTCTCATTATTTTCTTTTCTGTATTTAGATACATTATTAATGAGTTTAACAACTTCATCACCGTCGAGATTAGGAAATTTTCCCCTGACATCACTTTCTACATCAAACTCGTCTGGTTGTGGCAACCGAACTTGCTTCTGCGGACGATACGATATTATCGCTTCACTTACACGTAAAGATATTAATATTTTTACATCAATCATATATCGTAACAACACAATAGGAGCCCAGTATTTTTCTGAGAAATGTCCTCCAAGCCACACATAAACAATCGGATGAAGATCTCGTGCAAATTCAAATGAATCAACGTAGGCGAATCCAGTCAAACCAAAATCTGACAGGAGTCCATTTATCGCAACTCTTTTCATCTCGTGTGTTGGATGACCAAATCTATTAAAGTATTCAGAACACTGCCCGTATCCAAGAAAACTTCCAGGATAACACGCTACCATAACAACCGAGATAACGTCGCTATAATCATATTTAGTATTCCATAATCCGCCGTGTCCGTATTCGACGCAGCTTAGCTGTGTATCAACGAGAAATTCCGATCTTGTAGGTTTCTATGAATTTTTCTCCTGAGCAAAGTGAGCAGCAACTGATGGAACGGTAAAACAGTTATTCAGTAATTGTTCGATAACATCATTATCATTTGTGTATTTCAACGCAAGATTTTTTATTTCTTCGTGGAGTGATTCTGCTCGATAAATTTCTCCGCTAGGCCTTACAAACTGATCGTAATTTCCATCATCGGAACTTCGAAACAGCCAAACAGATACAGGGTCACTGTTACTAATATTTTTAATTGAATCAAATATAACGCCGTTGTAAAACTTAATTGTTCTCTTTCGTGGAAATATCGTCACCTCGGACGTCCATGAGTGTGCGTTATGATCAATGATTATTTTTGGAGATCCATTTTTTTGTGTATTTCGGCGTGTATAAAATCTCTCCGGTTAATGTCTTCACCGTAATCGGAAATCTTAATCGCTTTTCTAGTTCAGCAACGTCGCTGATAGATGCTCCGGTATCTTTAGCTGTTTCTACCTATGTGTTTATTTTTTCACGTCGAAAATCCGTTAAACCGTTTCCACGTATCACTGCTGCGAAATGTTCTGTAACTCGCTCAGCTACACAATTTATCCTTGACAGTTTCATCGGCGCAAGATCATCAGCGCTAGGTTTATTATTCAGCTGATATAACACATAAACAACTGCAGTCACAGGATACACTCGTTCGTAATATGGTTTGTCAATACCGGTTAGCGTACCCGATTTGGAATTTTTATTCAACGTAACGATGCTACTTCCAACGGTCACGCGGACAGGATCACGTTTGTCACTAATAATCCAAACGTCGTCGTCTGTCTGCACAATAAATTTTATCTGAATAAAATATCGCTGATCATCGAGGTAGTTGATGATGTTTCTTGCTCGCTCGTCATTCATTCTACCATCAATATTATTCATGATTCTGAATGTTGACCACGTATGAACTGCACCATCGTCGTGAAATTCCTTCTTGGCTTCGTTGATACGATTAATTATATCCTTGTTCGTCATCTTGCATCGAAAAACTAAATTTTGGTTTTGACAGTTTGTCAAGATCAAATCTAGCTCTAGAAGGCTTAATTGCAAATAATCTCGTGAATTCCTCCATATTATAATTAAAGCAAATATGTGTTTAATTAAACTTTAATTATCTATATAATGAATCAAGCAAACAAAATGTAATTGGTTAATGATAGGATTTACAACACCGTGTAACCGCGCATGCGTAAACGAATTCTGTGGCTATCATATGCAAAGTTTTCGGCGTGGAAGTCTAGGACCAAAACCGTGTTTACGATGCGGTGTTGGAATCAGAGGAGAAACACTGTTATGTGTGCAATGTGGTGGTAAAAGATACAGAGAGCTGAAACGATATTATGATAAAAAAAAAATATCGAGTCTCCTATAAAAACCGCCGAAGACTATCTCGCCAGGTTTTCAAAATAACAATTTAGACAAATAATATTAGTATATAAATGAAGCAAAATGAATTTGTAGCACATCCCATCATTAAAAATTACGAAGCGTCTCGAGATGGTGTAATTAGGAATTGTCGACTGAAAAAAAACAGTTGGTACTGTTGAAAATAGTGGTTATCTCAGATTTACTGCCGGGGGAAAAATATATTACTCACATAGATTCGTGAAAACGGCCTTATGATCGATCATATTGATGGGAATCAAAAACAAAAATAATTTATGTAACCTTCGAACTGTTACGCAAAGTCAGAATTGTAGAATTGGTGAGATGGGTATGTACAAAATGGTTGAGTTGAAAAGAGGGCTGTTAAATCTGTAAACGCAGAGACAGGCCAAGAAATAACATTTCAGTCAATAAACGCGGCTGCTAAATATTTTGATGTTATCCCGAGTTCGGTGCAACATGTCGTGGATAATATAACTAAGTCTGCATTTTCAAAGAAATTCAAGCAAAGAATCAAGTTTAAATATCATACATATGAAGCGAGATAACTCCGTCATCGCTGATAGAATAATTAAGCAGTTGTCCCGCTTGTTACTGCGTGACGTGAACGCTCGTATAAAACAACTAAACGAAATAGCGATCCCTTTTTTGTGTCATCGTATTTCTTATCTGCTTCCTGTGTGTTACTTCGTCCATCATAATTTTATAAAATATTTCAGAAACTGAAATAAATCCACACTACAGTTTAAAATAATCGTGATTTTATTCAGTATACTGGTCGTACTTAAGTTGCCTGCTTATTCAGCATTAGGAAACCTCAACAAATCCAGGTAGGTTATTTTTAGATCTTTCAGTTAGGTCAACATATGTTTCCAATACATGGCGGTATTTTATGTCCACGTTGTATTTAGTTAAAATTAAAATAAATCCACACTACAGTTTCGTGTGTGAAATCACACTGTATTTTATTCAGTTAAAATGTGTGTGAAATTAAAATAAATCCACATCAGTTGAAATGTATGCGAAATCTCACTGCAGTTCACGTAGTATATACATTATTAGTAATTTCCGAACATCGTATTTGTAAGAATGGGACTGTGATACAGTGTTAAGAACGTTGGATTCTGATACTGAGGCCTGTGGTTCGATTCCCACGGCAGACACATTGTCGATGGGGAGGTACGATGCAGATTTTTCTAAATGATGGGGGGGTTGGGTTCCGTGCCCCAAAAGATTAATGTACACCTCTCATCACGTTAAACAACGTGGTGGGTGCTGTTTTGCACTCGCCCCGGGGTTTGATTTGGAGGATATGTACATTAAATCTAAATGCGTTTTCGCCGGGGAAAATTGGAATCCCCTCAAAAATAAACAGCAGGGTGATGAAAGTTCGTAACCTTGTGACCTCACTAAAGGGGATATACCCAAAAAGGACATTCAGAAAGAATGTTCGCCGGACAAAAATAGCCTCAAAAGGTGCCTGTGGGCCATAAGAAAGGCCTTAACCAATGAATAGTGCCTGTAGGCCATTAAAAAAGGCCTTAACGAATAAAGAGTGCCATAAGAAAGGCATCAATGGAGGACTCTTAGGCTTTACTGGTGATGAAGGGACCCCGTGGTAGACCGATTAAAATACTGTTTATTTTTTGTTTATTTTGTTTTTTATTATTATATTAATTCTGGTTAAGAAATATTTTTTATTTTTATATTAATTCTGATTCAGAAATATTTTTTATTTTTATTATTCAGAAATATTTTTTATTTTTATTTTATTTTATTTTTATTTTTATATTTAAATCAGAGAAATTTGTTTGAATTTCTTGATTTAATCGTGTAAATACCCCATCAGATTTTTTTAAATTTGTTCGAATTCCTCATTTTCAATCGTGCAAACACCCCATCAGATTTTAAGAAATTTGCTCGATTTTCTCAATCTTTTCATGTCAGATTTATGAAATTCAATCAAAATTTGTCGGAATTTATCAGTTTTATAAACATATTTCATAAATTTTTTTTTATTATATAAACTGAATTCCAACAAAATTGTTAAGATTTCTCAGTTTAATCGTGCAAACACCCCATCAAATCATCGAAATTTGTTCGAATTCCCCATTTTCATTCGTGCAAACACCCCATCAGATTGTAAGAAATTTGTTCGATTTTCTCGTTTTCGTTGGGTCAAAACCCCAGCACATTTATGAAATTTTCTCAGATTTGTCTGATTTTTTCAATTTTATAAAAATATTTCATAAAATATTTCATATTATAAAACTAAATTTCAATGAAAGTGTTAGAAATTCTCAGTTTAATCGTGCAAACACCCAATCAGATTTTGAGAAATTTGTTCGATTTTCTCGTTTTCGTTGGGTCAAAACCCCATCGGATTTGTGAAATTTATTCAGATTTCTCAGAATTTTACAGATTCAGAAATATTTTTATTATTATATTAATTCTGATTCAGAAATATTTTTATTTTTATTATTCAGAATTATTTTTATTTTAAATAAATATTTATCATATAATGAATCAAGAAAATATTAATGCTGTTATTGTTGCCATTAAGCAATTACAACATGACGGTATAAAAATTTCTGATGAACTTAATCCTGAAAAAATTATGTGCGATTTTGAATCATTACAATTTCGAAAATTCTAGAACAGATATACGCTACCATCCGATTACAGATTTGTAAAGATTATTCAGCAGGCAATATTGCAGTCTTTGGCGTCAGTTACAGATGATCAGGTAAAATTATTTGTTCCTCTTGCAAGCTCAATCGAAAACATTACGTCAAAATTATCTCACGAATACGAAACAAAAAAAAAAATAAAAAAAAAAATGAGTAAATGCTCGTATAAGACAACTGAACGAGATTATAACAGCGAGTAAAGCCGCGGAAGAGTTACTTGCAAAGGATAGCGACGAGTGTTATTCGTCCCACAGTGAAAGTGAAAATGAAAGTGGCGACGACGAAACTTACTTATTTACTCAGAATCAGATAATAATAATTTTTTATTCTGATAATAGCAAAAAAAAAATATTCTACTCAGAATCAGATTATTTATTTTTTATCCTGATAATATTTTTTTTTTGTTCCACGAAAGCGAGATCTACGATGACGTTCTACGAACGTTAGATCTATGATCTCAAGATCTACGATGACGTTCTATGAACGTCCATACAGATTTACGATTATATCTTCTTTGCGTAAATCCAAAAGGTGACCTTGCTGATCAGTAAGCTTAAAATTTATCCTTGATAACAGTGGATTATGCACACGCAAATAAACAACGTTGATTGGTTCTAATACAATTAAATACCCTGGGGGGACTTGAGGGGTAAATGTGAATAAAATGTATCCTTGCTGGGCTTGAATAGATTTTTGTAAGTCTACTTGATAACTTCCATCGATGGCGTCACATACAAGATTGACTGCGATCGTTGGTGTTATATTTACAATTCCCGGAGAAACATGTCTGCCACCCCCGTACGGATCGTTGTTGTATCGTAGAATTGTTGGTGGTGGAGCTACTTTTCTCCATGCCTCCATAACTTTTGGAAAGTTTTCATTGATTATGCTGCCAATTTCCTGTCCTGTCTCGATCTGAAGATCGGGTAAGGTTAAATATTCATCGTCTAATCTGATTGCTTTTCCGTAATGATCCAAATACAGATCTCGTAATTCATCATCGGCTTTTATGTTTTAAAGAATAATTTTGTTAACATATATTAGGTCTGAATGTACCTGTCTCAGATGCTGAATATTTTCAATAATTTGTTGTTTTATATCATCGCTGTAATGTTGTATTATACTGGAAAACAAATTTTTTATGTTGATGTGTGTTCGAGTGTATTCTGACCCGATTTCGTCAGCGTATGATTTAATAAATGATGTATTGACAATTTTTTTCTGTATTTCTTCAAGTTTAAATAAATAAATCCTTAAATCAGGAATCTTTTCATTTTCGATGATGAAATAAGCTCTATCAAGCGGATACCATAAACGACCTCGTCGATATTCCGGAAGATTTATAAATATTCGTTTTGTTGTGAGAAACTCCTCTCGGCGTGGTTCTGGAGGTCCTTGATAAACCGATGCAACTTCAGGCCATCCAAGTACAGATCTGATCGAACTTTGATAAACATCAACCGAGTAATCCGGTGAAAGAATTTCTATCGCGGACGACAACGTTGGTTCGTGAACAGTGATAGCTATCTTGGATTCTTTTCCGGTGATAGATTTAATTCTGCGCTGGAATTCTTCATTGATTTCATCGATTACGCCATTTCCAGCGATGATCGTAGATGCCGAATAAAGAACTACGTCGATGACAACTGCGCGTCTGCGATATTTTTTTACTTGTGCGTCGTATTCATCAATGATTTTTTTCAGTTTGGTTTGACACTCACATACTTGACTGTATCTGTGTTGGTTAGCGTCGATCATTATTATTAAGTAGAATCTGAAGTATTAAGTAATCAGTTGAGGTGTTTCAGCGACAAATTCAACACACCACCAGTAAGACGCTGCGGTTAATTTTTTTATCAGATGGTTCCAGTATAAACGTTTCTTCGGTATCTTTATTTAACATTATAGACTCAGTTCCAGAAAAATTATCGGTTGAATGACGCCATGGAAATGTAGTAAATATCCTAAATTTTGCAGAGCTGAACACGGACAGTCTGTAAACACCAGTTACTTCCGCGGTATGTTTGATAGTGTTATCGCTCAGTGTCCACGTTGATGATCCTGATGATACTGTGTATACTATGTTGTTAATCTGCTGGTGAGGAATTTTAATCAGATTAGTTTTTTGAACGATATTAGGAATTCCACTGACAATATCGTTGAGTTTCGTGTTAACGTCGGCGAGTTTTATGTCAACGGTTGGTGGAGTTCCAAAAATTCATTAGTGGTTCTGTTTATGTTTCTGCGAAAATTTAGAAACAGTTGTACGTGATTAGAAAAATCAGTTTTGAGTGTGGTCATTCCGTCATTGATCGTCGACAACGAAGTTGTCATCGGAATGTTGTTATCGTCGACGTATTTTTTTTTTTTTTTTGTTGCAGCGTCGAGATTATCTGTTGGTTCTCCAACGTTGGTAATTTTATTGTTATTCATGTTAAGAATGCCGGTCATCATATCACCGGTTTTTAATAATCGTTCACCTATACTATTTCGGATCGACGACAGAGTAACAACACTAGGGACAAGCTTTCCTTCCCGGTCATACACGGCAACGATACTTTCTCGTGCTGCTCTGTTACGAACAATAATATCGTTGACTGAAATATTACTCGTTTTAAATTTTCCATCACGGTTTTGAAATACTACAAGTTCACCATGATCAACGTCGGCAAGATTAAGCAGGTCAGATATTTTGTCGCTGATCTGTTTTGTTACTTGTTTCAGTAAGTCTTCACCTTGTTTTTTTGTTTTTAGTTTTAGCTGATCTTCCGTAAATATCTACCATTATACAATACAATATAATAGTTGTTTAAAACGAACGATGCTGGTTAACGGTGTACTCGTGCACAACTTTATGAGGTGGTGCTGACGATGATGAAATCGCGTCAAGTACAGCAAGTGCTTTTCTGCCACATATTGGTGGGTCGGTTATTTTTTGTGTTGGTAACGTTGAATACCAGACTGGAATATTTTCATCGCTGCTCACGTATTTTAAAAATTCTTTTGGTGGTGCTAACCCGTACGAATCAAAATAAACAATTCCACGTGGATCAATCGCGTATGCAACCCAATGTGTACCTGTGCTGGTGGATTTGTCGAGGTTAATATTACCAGTTTCAATGCGGTTTGGTTTACGCGCTAATTGATCACGCATAAAAACACCTCTGAAATTTTTTATGTTTAGCTGGGCAGCAGCATCAAGTAAATCAAAATTAGACATTGGAAGAACCAACGAGGTATCCTTCCTGGTAATCTTAGATCTCGACCGTGCCCGGGTATGTTCCTGGTAATCTTAGACCTCGACCGTTACCGGGTTTCGTTCCTGGTAATCTCAGACCCTTTCCCTTTTTTTTTAGATCTTTTTAAACCTTTCCCTGTAGCTCTTTTTAATGCCATTCCAGCAGCGGTTCCAACAGCACCTAACGCAGCAGCTTTTGCAACAGATGGGGCTGCAGCGGCTATTAACGTGGGTATAGCTGCGAGAAGTGGAAATATTCCACCGGTTTTAACAGCATTGCTAATAGCACTCGCTGAAAGATTAAGTCGTAATCCGGTTTTTGATTTTTTAGCGTCGTTGAAGTGCTTTAATTGACGTTCTGTCAGCGATAGTTTATTCGGACCACCTGATATTTGTCCTTGTTTTAACGATATTGTTGTTCCAAAGTTATCTTTGGACGCTGATTGTAGTTTTTTAATCTGACCAGGAGTCAGACTGACACTAAGATTATGATATGACATTTATAATAATATTTTGATTTTTAAATTAACAATTACATGTTTTCGACTGGGGCATCAACGATTCTCATGTGACCACCAACACCTTCAAGTAACATTGTTTTATCGGACAATATAACCGCGATTGATCTGTAATAGCTTCTCGGTTTACGCATCTCGAAAGTGTATGTCAATGACGGATTGTCTGAATAAATCTAAATGTTCCAGTGAAAAGTAGTAGATTGGATAAAATGTTGTAAAATCTAGTTGTGATATTTGTAGACCAGAATCGACATTTTGATCGCGTCCCATAATGTCATCAAACGATGATATGCACGTGCAACATGATTTTGATCGAAATTCAATAATATATCCTCTGAAGGTTCCTCATGTCCATTTATCCACAGCGAAACTTCTGTGACGCCAAGCTGGTCAAATATCATTGTACTATTTGTTTGTGAATTTACTCTTGCAGCATCTTGGAGCGCAATAAATATATGTCGCGGTGCAGAAACACCTTGCTGTGATACTATCGGCCACGTGAATAACCCATTAATTGTACTTTGAACACTGTCTGTAGTCATCGTTAACCATGATAATGTCGATTTACCGCCTTGATTCATAAAGGAGAGTAAACGTTCTTCTTCAGGTATCGTTGGAGTTATTACTGGCATCCATAATGAAAGTTTTGTTAGTATTACTTTACCTGCATTACCAACAGGTCGCCATATTGCATCATCGTTTGTGGCTTTTCGTACGAGTACAACTGAATGTTTGGCTCCAAAAATAACCTTTCTGACATGTCTACAAAATCCAAAGATATGTGACAGTGGTATTACACATGAAAATCTTCTACTTCCACCTTGCAACATTGCTCGACGTGCTGTAAATCCTAGATTAAAATTTGGATTATCACCATGAACCACAGGAGCTACATCTGCGTCAGCGTTGCCTGCATTGTTTCTTGGTCGTCTTATATCATACCTTCCGTAGTTGGGATGGTTAGAGGTGTCCTTGACAAACATCATTGATGGACCAGCTGATCTTGAATAATCGTCGCTGTATCTTGCAAGACCCAATATCGTTGTGGCAACGTCAACGTCCTTCTGAATTGATTCAATGTGCCTTCTGTCGATGATTTTTGTAGCACTATCGAACAATGTCATAATGCCATTATTAACAAAACCAACACTATCATTGGCTCCATATTCAGTATTATCTGTTTTTAAGATCTCACCCTCTACCTCAATAAATGCTTCAGCGGGTAAGAAATATCTGCTTGTATCCTGAACTTGTAATTCGATTCTTTCACGCTGATTTGGCTGTCGTGCATCATAAGAATAGTATTGATAATCACGCACAGACTCATCTTTGAGAACTGGTGCATCCATGTCAAATGCGGGATCGGATATACGTTTAAACATCTTTATTATTATCGTGTTCGTCTAACACGAAGACTTCTTCCAACTATTAAACTTGCGGTTATATTTTTTTTTTTCTTTTCTGATAGTGGTACACAAGCCAACTCTGCTAGTTTCTGATTTGCAGCTTGATTTATTATTTTACTAACATTTGCAGGCATATCCGTAGTGCTGGGTAATTTTACTGGTTGAGGCTTTCGTCGTATTAATCGTGCTAATCTTTCTTTGATTGCGGAGAATGCTTTACTGGCAACATCGCCAACAGCACCAATACCTTTATCACGAATAACATCAATAGCTTTCATGCCTAATTGTTTTGCAATCGGTATTGCCTTTGGAGCTAACCTTACAAATAGACCCTGAACAACATCACCAAGTCCATCGCCGTAGAACGCTTTATAGGTTGGTAATCGCGAATTTATCACCCTGACCATAGTCGGTCCACGCTGAGCATTATGTATAATCATTTTATTATAGTTATTATATCTACTGTTTAATCACTGTGGTAATTGTCCGTAATTTCATCGACGAGTTCCCGGTAAACATTAATGTCCATGCTACTGCCTGTAAATAATCGTTGACAAATTGATGCTATCTCGTTGATGATCTCAGTAGAGTTATTACCAGCTCGTTTTCCACCAATCAGAATTTCTAGTCGATCAACATCAGCAAGAATGTTATCCAGACATGGAGTAATAAGACCACTTCCTTGAGTACCAATACCACTTCCAGTTGCGCCGGGAGCGTCTTGCCATTCTTCCTCACTTAATATTTGACTGGCTGCTCTTTTTTGTTGTGGTTGTTGTTGTTGTACTTTTCGCTGCAGCTGTTTTATTTCTTGTTGTTTTTTTTTTTTTTGTCGTTGTGATATTTGTTTTTGTCGTTGCTCTGGTGGTAGTTGTATCTATGAAATATAATTATCTATTGCATGAATATATTGAATATATTTTGAATCGCTGTTTCGAGCTTGATCAACGTTGTAGTATATGCGAAATATCCATTTGTACCAATTTTCACGACTCACAGAATCATCAGCATATTCAGGTTTTAAAAGTTGTTTTCGACTATCATAACTTTTCACAGCACTCGCAGCTAATTGTTTTATATTTTTGGCCTGTCTGATATTATTAATAACATCTTCGCTAAATTTATCAATCAGATTAACCTTGGCTCGTGCTTGTTCTGGTTCTAGTTTATCACCCTCAGCTTGGTCTGCATCTTCAGGTATTTCCGGGGTTGGCATCGCAGTAGCTATTTTCTCCGGAAGTTCTTGTAAAATCTTTTTTGTCTTCTTAGTTCGCTCTGCTATTTTTTCAGTTACCGCAGCGGTTTTTTGTAATTTTGGAACAATATCTTTAGTAGTCTTTGTAACAGGTTTAAATAATTCTTCTGCGGATTCTGCAAATTCCACCTGAGATTCCTTACGTGCTTGTAGTTTTTGTTTGACAGAATCTCTCACGGGTATATATTTTTTGATTGCCTCTAGTCGCTCTCGAGCTAACCTTGCTGAGTGAGATCACCAATCATTATTGATATAATAGTTATTTAATTACAGCAGCAGAGAAGCCAACGACAACATGTGTGTGTGCGCGTCGCAAACGAACACGCCTACGATTTGAAAATAAAATTGTCAGCGCGGGGTAACAAAACAGCAATTGGATCTGTTTCCCTTTGTATGAGAATATACTCGGTTAGAGGTTTCTGTTTTCGATTATTGACCTTATTTTTCAGTATTCGTAGAACCCTTATTTTTACAAACGGAGCCCTCTATCAAAGTTGTAGGGTTCAGCTTCTCTGCTGCTAGACTCCATATTTTTCATACCGATCCGTTGAAATCTGTTAAACTAGTTGTGTTTAAGATTCTGTCATACTCAGCATTCAGCTGCAATGAGGGACAACTGGGGGCCGAGTAGTCTAAAGCGCTCGAGTTTACCGATCACTGCCATCTCACCTCTGTACACGTGGGTTCGAGTCTGGGGCTTGGCCTATGTGTGTACGTGAGTAAGCTTGCCAGTAGATTCCCGTGGGTTGGTGGTTCTTACTGCGGTTTTCTCGGGTTCTTCCACCAGTTATACGACAGCCATATATAGCCAGTCGTGTGCTGAAAAACGGCGTTAAACTCACAACAATAATGGCTGCAAATAAAAACGGCCAATAAATCTTTAAGAAATTGCGGCAGCGCAGTGATTTCTTAATATGCACATCTTTCGA
This sequence comes from Megalonaias nervosa, assembly GCA_016617855.1. Taxonomy (NCBI): domain Eukaryota; kingdom Metazoa; phylum Mollusca; class Bivalvia; order Unionida; family Unionidae; genus Megalonaias; species Megalonaias nervosa. The sequence continues at coordinate 69,111 of JAECUM010012947.1, forward strand.
TGACGACCAAACCATTTACCAAGTTTCACGTCGGTCCATTCAACAACACAAACATGTGTAATACTAATTGTGTTTGCAAAATGTTGTCATACACTGCATTTATCTGCAAGTCGACAGGGGTAATAACTACTAATAAAAATTGCATGGTCAAAGTGTTTTTGTTTTCAACATGCACATCATCGGTGATGACCAGAATAATTTCAAAATGGCATGGCAAATTTTGTGCCAGACACACGGATAGACACGAGAATTGCTATGTGATCCTGCTTCTATAGACGCGGGAGTATAATTATATCAGAACGTAAATATTGACGGGATATTACCAGTTAAATGTTATCTAAACGACATTTGGTGATTAGTGAAGGCATATAGTTTGTGATTAGCTTGGATTAATCTGCTTTTTATTAAAACGGTGATACCGACAAGTCCGACGAGATCGTGTTAATTTGAAAACTCCCGTTGTGGTCAGGAATGAATCTCCCCAACGATATCCATTTTCTTTTCTATATTAATGGTACAACGTACATCGACTAAAACAGGATATTGCAATTTTGTTTTACTGATATTAAACAACAACTTGTTTTCTATTTTTTTTTATACGACAATGCACATTCGGGAGTTGTAATTTCAAACTGGCTCTAACTATGTACTGTAGATGAGGATAATAACCACACAGAACAACTAAATTCGAAGTGGTCTTAGATTAGAAGGTAAAATTGTACTATTCCATGTGGATTTACAAGTCGTCAAACATAGGATTTGATTAAAACATATTCTGCCAAAAGAACGCTTCAGTTGACAGTAACTCAGATGCCTCGAGAAATAAGGGTAAGTGTCTAAAATATACATCAATTTATTGCGGACACATTTGTTCGATATTGTACATAGTTTGTGCGGTACGAATACATTTCTGTTATACGATGCGCAATTCCGTTGACTGTCTAGTAGATAAGGTCAAGTTAGCCCGAATGGGAAATTCTCTCCAGAACAACTTTCAGATCAACATCGTACAAATACATACTAACAGAAGCAAGCTTGTGTTTGGCTCTTACTGTAACGCTCATATATATATGCACATGAATATGCAACATGGTGTCAGAAAAAATATACTAAAAATCCTGGAAGAGCAGAATATTGGCATATGGATTAAGCTGTGAATTGAACTCTGTTTTACAAAATGGCATTTCAAGTCATCCCACCGGAAACATTTCATTTCTAGAGACCTGAGGAATTGCAGATATGGTAGACAAGGTTTGAAAGTTGTAAAACTGCATCTGGACTTTCTACCAGACGTGAAGAACAGCAAATTAATAAATTAATATACTCCATGAGAAATGACCTAGATGACATTTTTTTTTCTTGTTTCAATCTTAATACTGACGGGAGTAAAAAGTACGAAACGGTGATTGAAGAATTTAAAAACTATTTCGTTGTGAAACGTAACACGATCTTCGAAAGTGCAAAATTCAGTCTGTGGAAACAAGAGGAAGGCAAAACAGTTGATAACTTCATTACAGCCCTTCATTCTCTGGAAGAGCATTGCAGCTAGGGGATATTAAAGGATGAATTGATACGTGACAGGACTGTGGTCGGCTTGAGAGACGCGAAGGTATCGAAGTTTTCAGCTGGCAAAGTTAGAATTTTCTTTTTAAACTTAATGAAAGCGTGGTAAGTTGACCTTGGAAAAAGCCGTAAAAATTGCTGTGTCCAAAAAAAAAAACATAGACTGTAAGAAGCCAAATGATTAGTGAAATAACATTGACCTGGTCAAGCACAGACACACGAAACAATTAGACAAACAAACACTGCAACATGACAAAAAACTCCAGGTAAGTTTCGGTCTAAACAGGAAAGATGTACACGATGCAGATCAGTACCAGCGCATAGTCGAGGTAAATGCTCAGCAGTGAGTGCTATTTGTCGTCGTTGCGGGAAGAAAGGACACTGGCAAAAACAATGTCTGTCAAGAATCGACGTACATGAGATGGGGAATAAAGAAGAGTTTGAGTCGGTGTATCAATTCAAAATTGACACCCGAGCTGACGTAACTGTCACCCCCGGGAATGTCCACCCCACACTAAGTCATATACCTTTGAATCCGTGTAAAAATAAGCTGTTTGGTCCAGGTCGTAAAGAATTAAAGGTTCTAGGTTCATTCGCTGAAACTTTGTCGTGTAAAAATTTGTCTGCTACGGAAGAAATTTTTGTAGTAAGGAATCTCGTTAGGTTGTCAGCTAGGTCGCCCGGCGATTAAGACTCTAAACATTATAGAGATGCGACACGTGAATGAAGTTTTATATCGTGACACTATAAAGCGGAAATATCCGGGTTTGTTTAAAGATCTTGGCTTAATAGAGGGAGAGTACCGTATCTCTCTGTGTGAGAACGCTAAGCCGTTCACGCTTTCTGTTCCGCGTCGAGTCCATATATCATTACTTACAAAAATCAAGCAAGAATCAGGTGACATGGAGAAAAATGGCGTAATTTTCCGTGTCGATTGTCTCAACACCTGGTGTGCAAGCATGGTAATAGTTCCTAAGTCCGATGGCAAAGTTAGAATTTTCTTTTTAAACTTAATGAAAGCGTGGTAAGAGAAAATTTTCCGCTCCCCGCAGTATACGAGTCTAGGGTTGTTAGCAGGGGATAAGTATTTTAGCAAAGTAGACGCAAACAAGGGGCTCTGGCAGGTTAAATTAGCCGAGGAGAGCAAACTGCTCACTACCTTCATATGTCTTTTAGGTCAGTATGCTTTCAATCATTTGGTCATGGGGTTATCATCCTCAAATAAGTACTTTCAGAAAAGAGTTTCACAAGTCTTAGAGGAAATAGAGGGAGTAATTTGAATGGCAGATGACATTGGCCGTACAGAACATGAACGTGACCAGAGACTTAATAGAGTTTGGTCTGCACTTAACAGTGCCAAAATCTAACACTTAACGAAACTAAGTGTGAATTCAAGAAGTCCTCTGTGAAATTTTTAAGGCACATAGTAGGGGTTTACGGCATTTCAGCCGATCCCGACCAACTCAAAGCAATAACTAGATTAGACCCTCCAAATGACGTGCATGATGTACGGAGCTTTCTAGTCATGGTAGCACAGCTAGGAAAATTCACCCTCAAACTATAAGCAGATTGTCTTAAGAGCATATGACACTTGTAGTGTGGATTTATTTTAATTTCTGAAATACATGCATTTTATTTCTGCAGGATGTAGTTGGGAGTTCTGACAGATGTTGCGTGACCTAATGTAACTGGAAGATCTAAAAATAACCTACCTGGAATTTGCACGGCCAACATTGAAAATATAAAAGTAACCTACCTGTAATTTGCACGGCCACATTGAAAATAACCTACCTGAATCAAACTCGTGAACAATCTGAATTTATTAAAGTGAAAAGATGTAAATAACAACCACCAACTACAGACAGTTACTGAATATAAAACACACACAAAAAAATATTAATAAATCACTACAGTAATAATGTAATCATACTATGGAATCCTGTTAGGGCCAATCGCTCCATCGCTCCATCGTGTATTTCACCGGGCGATGGAGCGATGCGATGGCGCGATGAAATTACCATCGCTCCATCGCATCGCTCCATCGCTCCATTGCATCGCTTCATCGGTCCATCGCCCGGTGAAATACTACACGATGGAGCGATGGAGCGATTGACCCTAACAGGATTCCATATTAAACTCAAAGAATCAGTTTGGCTGGGGACCAAAGCAGCAAAATTGATTTGAACAAATCAAAAAGTTGATCACAAAAACGCCTGCTTTTGTGATCTATGATCCAATTAAGCACACTGGTTTTAATGAGTGATGCTAGCAAATTTGGACTGGCGGTAGATTTATTTCAAGGGCAAGAAACTGTAGATTTGAAACCAGTTGCCCATGCATCTACAGCCCTTTCACCGACAGGACAGCGGTATTCTCCTATTGAGAAGGAAGCTCTAGGCGTGACATGGGGATGTGAGAAACACCGTCAGTTTCTTATTGGAATGAAGTTTCACATACAGACTGATCACAAACCTTTGATTCCATTACTTGGTTCCAAAAAAAAACCTTGAGTGATTTGACTATTAGAATAGAGCATTAGGCTGAGGTTAAAAAAGTTTTCTTACACAATATCCGATGTACCTGTAAGCAGATGCTGTTGGCAGATCTACTTTGTAGGAACCCTATTAAAGAAAACTCTTCACTAAATGACAAGAAATTCTTCCAGGAAATTGATAAATATGACAATTTGATAATCGATAGTTGCCTGCTACAGATGCAAGATTGCGAGAAATTAGGGAAAACAGAACTTTGATCTTTTCTGTCGTACCTTGATAAAATGTTGTCAATCAGGGTGGCTTGAAATAAAAAGTGCAGCATGTGAAATAGCTAAACTTTATTGGGGGTATAGAGAGGAAATCTCAGTCAACAAAGGTCTGCTAATGAGGTCTGACTTGTCATACCAAGTAGTATGAGCGCTGTCCAGAATACATTCAACCCACCAAGGCATAATGAAATGTAAACAGAAAGCTAATGAGTCAGTTTGGTGGTTAGGGATTAACAAGGACCTAGTTAATCTGGTTCGCTCCTGTGACATTTTTGTGCATAATTGCAAAATGATCATACAGAGCCAATGATTGAAACTTGAAACTGATTTGTTTGTCTGGAAAGGACATACTTATCTGCTTGTCATTGATTATTACTGTAGATACATTGAACTGGCAATTCTTTTGATGCAATCAATCATTTGAAATCTATCTTGAGTCGACGCAGGTTATGTGACATTCTGATTTCAGATAACGGTCCTCAATATTAGTTGGATAGTTTCAAAGATTTAATGGCACAAAACGGTATCAAACACGTGACTAGCAGCCCAAGATATCCATTAGGCTGAGAGAGCCGTACAAACCGTAAAAAGGATTATTGAAAAAGCGGACGATTCCTATATGGCGTTGATGATTTACTGCGCTACGTCTTCTAGCAAACGGGAATAGTCCATCCGAGCTTTTATTTGGCCGTCAAATTAAAACGTCACTCTCGCAATTACCGGAAAAACTCTCGCAATTACTGGAAAAACTCCTACTCAAGACAGTGAATGCCACAACGCTCCGGAACAAAGAAAATGAAATGCGTTTGTTCTCCAAGCAAAATTATGATGTTTCAAAACAAGCACGTACATTTCCTCTGTTAAAAGGAGACAGAGTGTATATTAAAGATATTAAAGTGTATATTCAAACTTGACGGTAAAATAATCAGAAAAGCAGCTCGTCCGCGATCATTCATTGAAAATAAGTCTCGCAAAAGAGTCGAACGTAAAAGAAGACATTTGGCAAAACTGCACAATAATATACAAGTGTATGAAACTGGTAATACTACATTGAAAACAATTTCCGACAAACAACGGTGTTTACAGAATTTAATACATCATTGCCTGACCAGCAGAACAATGATCAAAACCTTTATGTCACTAGATCTGAGAGAATTTCGAAGCCGCCAGAAAGATTATACCTGTAGATGAGAATTAGATTTGCTCTCATCAGGCTGATAAAAACCATTTAAGTGGAACTGTCAGTGATAGGACAGACTGAAGCAAGAAATGCCCGAGCAAACTGGCAAGAGTAAGAAGAAAGAATGAGACATTTGTCTTCAACCGTGTTCATTCACAAACAGAATGAAGGAATTATAAATTGTTATGTGTAGGTTCGAACAATAATAACAAGAGAAAAGAGTGAAGTCAACAAGCTTTGTATATTTTAACAAAATAATTTATTTCCCTATATATACATACACACACACGTCTCCTGAAATGGAAAATAATTTAATGAAAGCAAATTATTTACTTTTAATTATCATTACCCATCATTAATTTTATGTCTAGGCCTGTGCACTCTATGTATAGTGACTAATATGGATTTTAATTTTGATGATGTTACGTGTAGGCTCGTACAAATGAAAGAGAACAAAAGAGTGAAGTCAACAAGCTTTGTATATTTTAACAAAATAATTTCTTTCCCTAGAAAACAATGTAAAAATTGGAAAATAGGACTTACGGTTTGTGAATATAATCCAAAATTTAATCCTAAAAATGAAAAATACAAGTCCTATTACTAAATAGTTCTATTAGAATCCAGGTTCGAATCTCGACGACGTTCCAATATGGAAGGCGATGACGTCAGACGTGGTCCTTGTACAAATAGAAACAATTCCTCAATTGAATCACAGTTTATAATTCCAGAATAAATTTCCACTGAATTTCTTTCTCCCAGAATTTATAAAACAGTACACTCGTTTGGTTTTCTAGAGAATAAATTATTAAATTCCAAAAACAAATGAACTTCAAAAACAATCTGGTTTCAACAATAAAAACCTATCCGGCCTTCAAGGTTTCCAAAATACAACTGACTGACGAGCGCTCATAAAGGGTATTATATCCAACCAAATTATCATCCCGTTCTCGCGAGATAGATTACGTGGTCTCTTAACACTTGAACAACGTAATAAGAAAAATGCAATTCGTCACGTAGCAAGAACCCCTATCTACTCTCGCCCTGAAATAAATTTAAAAATAAAACATTGTTTATTCAGACTAGACGAAATGACCTTGGCAATAGCCAATCGTTTTTACGTAGCAGCGTAGCGCTTACACTACCGCGGACCAAGGTGAACTAAAAATATTGCTCCTGTAACACGTTTTACGTCTTAGATAAACAACATTACTAAAAGAATTTCGAATCCCGTGAAAATAATCATTACAATAAAATGTAATGAAACAAAAATAAAATAAAAAAGAATTTTAAAACTAACACACAAGCAATTTAATTACATATACGTAACAAAATACACATTTTTGTTGTAAGCTTAAAAAGTGGGGTGTTGGATATTGCATATAGTTTGTGCCGTACGCATTTGTTTCTGCAAGACAATACGTAGTTCCGTTGCTTGTCTAGTAGGTAAGGTCAAGTTAGTCCTCATGGGAAATTCTCTCCAGAACAGCCTTCAGATCAACATTGCACAATAACTACTAACTGAAGCTTGTGTTTGGCTCTTACTATAACGCCCATATATATGCACATAAATATGTAACAACAATTGCCTGCATGAATTCCATGATTTAATGAAAGGTGAGGTCATACCTAAAAACTATCCATCATTATCAGTACAGGATTGGGGGATGATTTATCGAACTAGCATAGGTCCTGTGTGTAGATATTGGAAATACGTCACATGGCGATACGTAACGAGCGTTTTTAATTGGTTGATTGAGTGTCTTTTAACGAATAACTTCATACATAAACACGCCCGCAACGGCGGATCGAAGCTCGTTTTTGTCATAAAACACCGAACTGAGCGGTTGTACTAGAACAAATCTATGCAACAAGGGCAATCGAAGCAGCAATATTACATTTGGAGCAAAAATCCATGGCAATAATATTATAAGAATAATTTACCCGGTTCTAGCAAATAATCTAAATTACCATTAATCCATATAAATGCGAGGGTCATATCTTCCGTATACATCAGTTCCAATCTTGGGTATAAAAAGTCATATATAACCATAATGTTTAGAGAAAGAAATGAGGGAATTCCAGTCCTCCAATCCACCACAGGATATGTTTTGTAATGTATAAATATATGATATAAAATGTAGTCATGATAAACTTCAAATACCCTCTTGTATCGGTGAATGTCAGTACCCACAGAGGGATAAACTCAGTTTAGCAATAAAATGCCCATGTACGGCATGGACTCGCAGTATCCTTGAGTGCTGTTTTCAGCTTGTATATTTCCTTTTGAATAGATCTATTAAATTTCCTTTGGGTCAAGTGCTAGGCTGGGACGAAAACGTTGACTGTAAGTCGGTAAATTAAACGTTGCAGATCAGAGAGTCAGCCATAATACATGTACATTTTTATTTTACGAGTATCTTCCTGAAAGAGAAAAGTTAACCATGTTATATGGCGTCCAATGTTTGCATTGCAGTGTCAAAGGTCGATCGTTTGCATGATCTGAAAGAGAACAATCTTCACTGACTTTTATTGTGATATTTTTTGCGGACAATTTTTGAAGTTCATATACCGTTTATTACTTCTGCATTAGCATTAGAGAAAGTATATATTTTTTTATTGGCAAATAATAACAGTATTAATGAAACAAAAACAATAGAAGAATATAAGAACAACTACTTGGATTATTATCTGTTAATTTGGGATTTTTTTGTAAGGCTTACTTCAGCTTTCATTCTTTTCTTCTTTCAGGTGAACAGAGTCCGACAAAAAGATAACATTCAAATATTTTTTTTATTCATAACCACCTTGTGTACGTGACTTGAGATTCTATAATTTTGTTGTATGTAGGAAGTTTATGTCGGAGAGGTATCACTGCGAAGAATGAAATTATGGGTTTCCTTCTGCATTTTAAACTAATCTGAACCATATGTGGATGAAACAATACAGGGTATAACTGGATGCGCTAAATATTTAAAACTGATTATTAGTTTGGATGTTTGGCACTGTTATAATTGTGAGTTGATATATTAGTGAGGGCGAAGCGTGATCCATCTGCGAATGTGGATGGAATGTAGCATGTATGCGATGGTGGCTGTAACGTACTCAAGGAAGCTAAGTTACAACATTACGTACAATGTGCCCTGGAATGCCGATCAAGGTAGCTATGATTACTACACCGAAAAAAGGCAATATTAACAGGAACACAGTATCTGAAAAGAAGACACACCCCCACACACACACACCTTGCAAGTATTTTTCGCCCGAACCTTCCGGCTAATAATTTGACATAATTTTACGTTCACCTTCCATCTTTTTGTAGATAAGGCCGGGGTACTTAATCTGGACCTTTCCTTCCTCCATCTGTTCGTGTACTTTGTAAGATGACTCCTCCAGTATCGTAAGATGAAGAGACATCACTTATAGGGATGATAGCTCATGGTTTTAGATGTATTGCACACTGGTATCGGAATTTTGAACTGGCTTGTAAGGGCGATTTTAAAGGGTAATGATTGCCAGATATGGTGGGGGCGGGAAGGACAGAGGCACAATCAAAGACTTAGAAGCTCTATGGTACTTTTAAGAGAATTTTATATATATATATATATATATATATATATATATATATATATATATATATATATATATATGTTACTTTCCTATTGATTTTGTAATTTAAAGAAAGACTAGTAATAAGTTATTCGAATAAGCTTATTCAATTTTCAACATACGCAGGTTAGAGTCCACTTCTGACAAGCAGTTAATAAACACCTGGCGAGATATATCACAACTACTCAGCTCATCGGAAGATAACCTCTGATTTTAATTTTATGCTGGTATTTTCTTTCTAAATAAGAACTTTGTTTCGATACACCAGTCTCTATGGCGAATGCTACGGCGACTTTGGTGTTTGATAATTTAGAGCTAAAACATTCAAGTCTCGGTCAGTAGTGAATGTTTGATTTTTAAGGTTGACTCTATGACACTGACAATGACTCTTCACAGGGAAATCTAAAATATGTAGCGTACTAACATCTAGTGATGGTTCACTTAGGTATACTTTCTGCGAAGAAATTACATTGATTTGATGTAACTTAATGAGTCGAATGACATTCCAGTCTCATTTTTGACAAAGATATTCCGAATGTTAGGTATTCCAATCGGAACTATTTGTGTATCAAATTTTTCGCTACATAAATACGTTTCTTTTTTACATTTGTAAAATATAAAACTACAATTAGAAATTCTAATGTTCAAATATTGAAAGATTTCACCAACACTAAATCTATAAGTTGTAACGTGTAATGGATAAGAAGTATTTAGAGGATTATATTTTATAGCGACTTTAATGTGTTTGGGCTAAAATTGGATCTGACAAAACTGTCAGCAACGATAATGAATAAATGAAAGTCTGAACAACGTCTAGCTGATAAAACAATAAAATACATACCTTCAGGATTTTGCATGTACCTGAAATCAGTGCACAAAGAATACACTCCAATAATTTACTGTTTGGCTAAACGTTCTATCCCGCAATTACAGGGCCTGCCGCAAGTGTCACAACTGTGTTCTACGATAGTAGATCCTGATTGGCGTACTGCTTCCTAAGTTAGCGCTTGCGTTTACTTCGTCCAGCCACAGTTTGTCGCGAAACTTGCAGCGCCAGTTGTCTCTGCTGTTCGCCATTGACTCACATTCGTCGATGTTGAGATCCTCATATCACGCTTGCAGACATCTTTAAAACAGAGTTTGGGCGTCCAACTGGTCTCTTGGCATGGGTAACTTCGCTGCATAACATGTCCTTGGGGATGCGCCCATCTTGTATCCAAGCCAGAGCTGCCGTCTCTGTTCAAGAGGTACCAGAATGCTTAATAATTTGGCCTGGGCAAGGACGTTAGCGCTGGCGACCTTATTGTCGTATGTGGTACCAAGGATACGACGCATGCAGCAGAGGTGGAAGCTGTTGAGTTTATACTTTTGGCGACTGTAGGTTGTCATTGTTTCGCTGCTATACATGAAGATAATTTGGACGCAGGCGCGATAGATTAGCATCTTGGTCTTGATGGCAAGTTCTGCCAAAGGTGGTGGTTGCATTTCCAATGCGGGTGTTAAATTCTACGCCAAGTGACAGTTTCACTGCGCTACCAGACGCACCCAATATGTGAGCTGTTGGAGTCTGCGGAACAGCTTCTTCTCTCCAACGGAGGAGAAGGAATGGTAGAGATGTTGTAGCAGACTGGTTTTTCCCACTTGAGCATTTCTGCTGAAATTCCTTCATTTCCGTGATCCTTTCAGCTTTCATGGCTGTACTCTTACTCTGCATCTGACAATTTTTTTTTTGTGTTAAAACCTGAACTTTTAGTTTCATCGATAGACATGGAAGATCTAATGAAAGTAAACTTTTTTGCTCCACATTGAACACAAGTTCCAGTAATCGCTGTTCGTCTATTACGTGTTTGAACTCGAGTTAGATGTGCGGTACGTGTTTCCGCGCGACAACTCAGACAAAATGAAGACTTGATCCTATTAAATAAAAATACTGTATGATTCAACGGAGTGACGCCAAAGAAGATTCGCAGATGATTTTTCCGTAATTCTGCACAAGTAACACCTAAACCGTCCAAGCACGGTGATAGAACCATGTTTCCAAACTTAGTTCGTGCGCTAATTATTGGCCCTGCTGAATCAGGAATAAAACAACTGTTGCTGAATATGGTTTACGATGGTGAACCTGGGACCCGTTGTACATGATTACACCGGCGGCTGATGACCAGCCGTGTTATGATGTTTTAAAAGATTTTTTAAAAAAGCGTTACATGATAAAAGATTATTGAGATGCGATAATAACGCTTCCGTCGATTTCTTTTCCACCACTGACGGATCACCAGTAGTGATATATGCCACTTGGGGAACATACGAGTTGATACAAGGAATTTTACCCTAAAATTTATAGGCATATAACGGGAATTTAAAGTGGGAATGGCACTTGTGGGGCAAAAGGGAATTTAAAATGGGAATGACACTTGTGGAAAAAACGGGAATTTAACATGAGAATGACATTTGGATGACAAACGGGAATTTAACATGGGAATGGTACATAGTGGAACAGACGTGTTTATAGGGACAATCAAACATAGGCAAACAAACAAACACTTATACAATACAAAGACAACATTTTTTGTGAGTGGAGTTGGAAAAAGAGACAATATTTATACAACACAAAGACAAAAAATACTTTGGCAAAAGTAGAAGAGTATATCTTTTCTAGGCAAATGAATGGCCCTGAAAAGGACCTTCGGAGTTTCTTCTACGTATTCCCTGCCCTCCAGGTCTTCCACTTCTCTTCAGTTTTTGCAGTAAATTCATTATCTTCTTTTTCAGTCCTCTATCATCAGATCTGGATGCCTCATCCTCCTGAGCGTGTCCTGTACCTTCTTCCAGTTTTTGTTCAGTCTCTCAAAGTCTGCTTTTTTCTTCTCATTTTTCCCACTTCTTCTCCTTATCCATTACGGTTTTCATTTTCTCATCTTTCTCGTTCATGACATCATAGATAAGGTTCTTTGCTTTGTATTATAGCGAGTATTAGCCTAATAGGTATAAACAAGTCATGTTACCATTAACATTGCTAAAGTCGACTGTCTGCAACCGCAGCATGACGTTTGAGGGGGGCAGGACCAGCCTTCACAATCGGTATTGGGTCTGCCGTATGCGCACTGGCATCATACCACACCCTAGGCGGCTGGTCTCCAGCTTTTCCTATATTTCTTGATCCAGCTATCCTGACACCCCCCCCCCCCGCCCCTCTGGTGCGTTCAGTAGCCTTATAAAAGTTTTAGAATAAATAATACATATATGAAACTATTAAGGATAAGGGTTATATACTGTGATTTTACCTATGGATTTTATGAATACGATAATATTTTGGTATGTAGTTAGTGGGTTACCATTGCATTGCTTAGCGATGTCTGGGTATATCCAGGGGACTTGATAGATTTCTGTTTTTCTTGCAAGATCGTTCCTTGGATATGATAATTTGGAAAGATATTAAACATGAGTAAGATCTTCTGTTAGAGGGCAATGAGGGCGTCTTGCTCTTTTCCCACAATTTTTGCCATTTTTGGTTGATTTTGATCTTAATTTGACTATATAGCTCATGAATACTATAGTGTATTTCGGCTATTGTTTCATTTATTAGATATTCTTTGGCTTTTTAGTCTCCTCTATCATTTCATTTAAGTTTAATATGTGAGGGTAACCACATGAATTCTAGTGTGTGTCCTTTATTCTTTATTTTCCTAAGTAGTAGTTGTGTTCCCTGTAAAAAGTTGTTCCTGCTATTCGAATTATCTGATTTTATAAATTTGCGGACACTGAAAGAATCTGTAATATAAGGTGGTCTTTGGCTATTGTATCGGTTGAGTTGTTGATCCACTTAAGGGCTTCAATTATTGCCCAGAATTCAGCTGTATAGATAGAGCTTCCGTCCGGTAGTCTACTTCCGAACTCAATATTTCGCTTGGGATGACCACTGCAGCAGCGGTTCCATTTAATTCACTAGTTTTAGATCCAACTGTGTAAATGATATTTTACTTTTGCTATTTTGGTCTAGTTTTCTTTGATGTATGATAGTATTGCCGTTGCATTGTCTTGTTTTTTTCCTATGTTTACAGCTTGTAAATTAATCTTTGGTGGTTGGTTTCTCCAGGGTGTCGGATCTAAATATCTTATTAGGTCTGCTTGTAGGTTGATTAGTTGAAATTCTCTTGCATGTAATGTATGTTTTTCCCTCCGGGTGGAAAGGGGACCAACTTTTTGCTAAAGGCTTTATTACAATTTTGTATAGCCTTTTCCCCCGGTTTGTTGTTTTCATGGATTGAAGTTCTTGCTGCATATCTTAATAATTCTTCATCTCTTCTTAGTTGTAATGGTAGTTCCCCTGTCAGTATTTGAAGTTTTTCCCTCGAGGTGTTTTTTTAGGGCTCTCGTACATAGAGTGCTTGGTATTGGATACTGTCAAGTTTTTTTAGTAGTGGTGGGCTCGCCGAGTTGTAGACCTGATACCCATAATTTAATTTTGTTCTAATTAGGGCTTTATATAATTTTGGTCAGCGCCCCAGGTTGTTCCTCCTATATTCCTGAGTAGGTTTAAGTCTTGAATGCGTCTTCTAACCAAAACCTTTTTTTTTTAAATGGCTTTTCCAATTTCAATGTTTATCTAGCAGCAACCCTAGGAATCTTGTTACTTTGACAAATTGTATTTGGAAGTTTTGTAGTTTTAAAATCGGGTACTTTTTTTCCTTCTTTAGTGTGGTGTAGAAAGCATTCCTACAGTTTTATTGGACGAGATTTAGAAACCCCACTTGTCAGCCCAGTTTCCAGTGGCGTTAAGGTTAAGTTGGATTTCACTGATGATGAAGTTTTCCGGGTTTACTTGTCTCCAAATTCCACAATCATCAGCAAACTGGGATAATTGATTTGCCAAGATCATTAATCAATATATACAACACTCCTTTGTTGGGTTCCATTGTTTAAGTTATAAGTGTCCGAATATTGGTTCTCTATCTTGTTTTAATTTGCCTACCAGTTAAGAAGTTAGCAATACATCGATGCATTCGACAGTTAATTCCGTATTGATTTAGTTTAGCAATAAGTCCCCCAGTTCAAACAAGATTGAATGCTTTTTCTAGGTCCAGAAATGTGGCGATTAGATGTCTATCGCACTTTCATTTGGAGTTGAAGGCTAATTTGACACTGGTTTCTAATCGAATTAATTGATCAGTTGTTGACCTTTTGTTTCTAAAAATGAGTTGATTTGTGGTAAGAAGTTTATTTTTTCAAGGTGGTATATAAGTCTATTATTAATCAGTATTTCCATAATTTTACAGATATTATTGGTGAGGGAAATTGGTCTGTAAGAAACTTGAGATTTGAAGGGTCTATTCCCGGTTTTGGGATTGCTACGACTAGTGCTTGTTTCCGTTTAAGTGGAATATTTCATGTGAGTCATATTTGGCTCAGGAGGTTTAATATAATTATTTCCATAATTCCTGGTAAGTTCTTGTATATTTCATATACCAATTGATCATCTCCGGGAGAGGTGGTTTTTTAATGGTACAACTGACGATTTATATGCCTAAGGCGCGAACGTGAATGAAAAGATCCCGTAAACGCAAGACATATCGCGCACATCATATCCTAAAGAGATGGTAGAGCGGACCTAAAAGTAGACGACCTGGACTCGCCACAGGCTTTCCCACGGGATAAGGCCTGCTTCTTCGTAAAGAGAAGGAGAACTCCTTAGTGTTGACTCTACAATTTACAAAGCCTCTCTCTTGCTCTTACTGCTGTTACTGTTGTCGCTGCTGTTTCTGCAACCTATACTTCTCTGTCCACTCTTCTTGCTCCTTCTTTATTTCTTCTTTAAGCACATCTTCTATGAAGTCTTGCGCCACTTGGATTCTCTATTTCATCATGGTTCTGCCTGATTCGGTGTAAATACACGTGAGCCTGGTTCAGTTTGGTTAACTTGGAAGGCATCTTTATATGTTGACGATTGAACCATGGGTGGACAGACTTTTTCTTTTCTTGGATTTAGGCCGTATGTGCCGCATTGGGCATGGACGACCAGTTAATACCTACACGGTGAGTTATTTAATTTCTCTCGCAAGAGGGAATCCGAGCATCTTCCCACCTGCGTTAAAGTGTGTACACGGCGCACCTCTTAATTACCATCTCCGGCCGGTGAAATGAGAGAAAGGGGGCACGGACGGAGTCCTCAACAGCTGAAGGTCTCCGGCATCCATGGGTACATATTTTTGATGAGGCAAAATGAAAAAATTGTCGTCTTGCAAGAATTTGGAAAATCGGAATCTCTGTGGCTATTATCAGCAGGGTGAAATTGGGTCGGTCCTCATTATTAACAATTTATCAATATGAACCACGATTCCTGTTTATTTTCAGTTTTAAATGGTTCCAATACTGCTACACGTGCAGCCGGGCCTGATGGTTTTTGGAGTTAACCACCTTAATTACACTAATGGTTTTGGAGTTAACCACCTTATATTATACTAATTTTAAGGTCAGTCACTGATACCAATTGGTCGGATCGATGTTTGCGTTATTTACGTTCCAAGTTAGTGTTCCGCATTGTGCGGGGGGTGGGTGGGGGCTGATTAGTATTGGGCTTTACCACCTTATAATTATTTAATTTGGGGGCCGAATCCCTTGTCAGTTATTATTAGTTGCCGCATAGTGCAGCTGGGCAAGATGGTCTTGGGTTTTGACGAAATCACAGTATTTCTACTTTGGGGCTTATCTTCTATTCCTAATTTTTGAATCCTCGGTTTTATTTTGGGGACAGTACCAATTCTTATAGGAGAAATAAGTGTAGGTAAAGCGATGAAAGTTAGAAGCGTGAGTTTCAGAACTTATGTAAATGCTTGATATCATTTAGGGCTTCATGGTGATGTGACTGATGGAAAGAATTGTATTGCGTATAGTGTTTTGATCTGAGTATATTTTAGTGCAAAGTGTTTGTTGACTTGTTGCTGGATTGCACTGCACATAACCAAACGTGTCCACCCTGCGGCACTACGTAGGAGTGGCGAGACATGCTATCACAGCCGATACAGGGTCCAACTACGCGCACAAGCGCAGGCCCGGCCCCTAGGATGTGCGGGGCCCAAGGCAGCATGTGGGGCCCAAGGCAGCAAGCGATGAGCGCCGTGCCCCAAGCAAAGAAATTGCATTGCGGAGAAGCGCAGGGCCCAAAACGGTTGCCTCGTTCGCCTTGAACTAGGGCCGGGCCTACACAGGTGATACCAAGCCCAAATGAGTCCAATTTTTCCTCCATCAGCCAATTCGGCCACCCCGCACCTCTCTCATGCCACACCTCTGGTATGTTCGTTTCGATGAATTATATTCTTACAATATTTGAGTGATAATGATGTTGCTCGATGTATGAGTAATTGCTATCGGGCTATATCTTATCTATTTTTACAATTTTGATAATGAAGATGATTATGTTCTTCCAAACTCCGTGTATGTTAGTACCAGTACTAATATAGCCTTTTCAATATTCTGAGGGATATTTTCGTTTATTTCGTATCCTAATTTACCTTTTTCTGGTGAAGCTGTCTTTTTCCCTTGGTAATTGACTCAAATTCTAGTAACAATGAATTCGATTCTCTGCCTTCCCTATCTTTCAGTCTTGTGGCCCTGCTGATATTTGTGCATTATTCCTTTAATTCTTTCTTCAGTTGTTTAACGTCCGTCATTTTGTTTGTGTGTTCCTTTAGTATTCTTATATGTTGTCTTTAATAGGGGTGGCTTCGATTGGGATGGTGATAATTTACTGCTTGTTACTTGAGTGGGCGCTGGAGATGCCAATTGCTTGGAGTCCGGGTTGTCGTCACTTTTTGATTTGAACTGGGATAGGGCTTTATGTCTACTGATTGATTCTGATACTGTTTCTATTTTGTTGACTTCTAGAAATTTCGCTACCTGCTTGCTGGTGTTGCACCGTACTATATAATGTAGTTTGTTTTAGACCTTAAGATTTGGAATTCCCCTGCCATCACTCATAACAGAGCCGTTGTAATGCTTCTATCACTCATATCGTGTAGTTGGGTTCCCTTGCTTTTGATGAATATGGTCAGCTTCTTTGAGTGGTAATTTTGCTTGTTTCCTGTTACTGGAGTGGTCTTTAGTGATGTGTTTGCCTGATTTTTGTTGCTTCTGTATCTTTCCGAAGAGTCTGAGCTTTGTCCTTGGCGTTGTTTAGATTGTTCTGCTAGATTTTCGTAATTTGATTCCTCTGTTGGTTTTGTCGTTCCTTGGTGTTTTCCTGTTTGTATTGCATTTCTTCCATCGGGTAATGTATTGTAGCATTCTTTGCCTTCGATTGACCGTTCTTCGGTTGTTTTCCTTTTCCTATCTTCTCTATTTCCGGTCTTGTGGGTCGTTGGTCTTTAGACTGGTGCCAGTAGTTTGAGATATTCCTCAGTATTTGCTTCAAAATCCGTGTTATAGGTTGGACTTCTTTCTTTGGATGGTCCGAGGGTTTGGATGTTATGAATCTTGCATCTTTGTTTTTGTTGAGGCTGAACTGATGAATTCAAATGCTCTGTAATTATCCTGTATGACGTAATTGGTTCCTCTTCTTCCTTTTCTTATTGGTGATTTGGTTTGATTGTGTATTGTAAATCTTGTCTGGCGAGTTCGCCCTTTTCTGTACGTTTTGTAGCTGTGGTATTTCACTTCCATGTTTTTCCTTAGTGCCGTTATTATCTCTCTTTGTCGGTATTGCTGCTCACGTGTCTGACTTCTACTATTCGGTGGTGTTGGATTGTTGTTGTTGGTTTTCTGCTTGCTGGTAATTTGGGCAGATGTGAGCGGTTCTTGCCCTTCTTTTGTGGTACCGGTATTACTTGAGTCCGTTGGGATGAGTGTTGTTCTTTCTAGTCCTTGGTTCGATCCTATAATTTGCAGTTGTTACTAGTCCTGTCCTTCCGATTGTGTGTAAGGTATTTCTTGATTAGAATTTTGCTTGAAAGTCTCTTCATCCTTGTCACTAAACTATTGACCTATTGTCTGGGATGGTACATGAGTTGGTGTTACTTTGCATTATAGGTCCACTGGGCTGTGCTCTTGTTATATTTTCTTAGTAATCAAAGACGTCTAATTCTCTGGCTGTTCTTCTATTCTTAATCTTTATCACAACGCGTTTATGAACTCTGGAGGGGCGTCGGCGTCTGTTTCTGCCTGCCTTGTCCTTGCTGTGGCGTGAATGAGGAAGGAATGCCCTGGGCAGCAGCGTGTAATGCATTTGATATCGGCCTCTTTGGGAGCCAAACTGTCTTTTCCAGTTTGAAGCAACACATTTTTGCCAGCTCTCCAAAGGCTTCTTTTGGATTTTGTTTGTCGATGATGACATTTTGGAGAAATTCTTTTCCTTGTGTCAGGGCAGCATCTTTCAAAACGTACACTCTTTGTGTCATCGTCTGTTTTAAGACGAACAAAACGCAGATTTCAGCATATCTCCTAGACCATGTCCTCGTTGTCGAGCGACTCCTCGTACACAGGATGCTAGAAAATCGTTTTCGCATATGTAGTTCCACCAAGACTTTCCTTTCCAGAATGGAATATATTGTCCCAGATCTCCTTTTATACGAATGTTGACACTGTCGAAATACGACTTTAGCGATCAATAATCCTTTTCCTGCCGCATTATTTTACTTTCACGGGAAAGGAATCTCCACATATGTATTTTAATCACAACCATGAATATTGGCCTGACTGAAAACCTCACTTGTGTGCAGTACAATTTCAATAATAATGGTCGTTTTTTTTACCATGCGATATAAATGTACACGTGTACGTGGATGTGTGCGAGGATGTGTATGTACTCGCGTAATGCTTGCGTAGTACTCGCGTCATACTCGTGTAGTGTACGTGTCTATACTTGTGCATGTACTAGACACAACAACGGAATTTATGTAACATTCTCCGAGACGTGTATAGTGGTATGATAATAGAGCTTTGTTGGTTACTGATCTATATTAAAGTCTTCTATCCCACTCATTAGCGTGCTAATGGGGGTGGGGTGGGGGTGGGCGGACGGGGCAGTTTCCCAGGTGCCAGAAGTCTCGGGTAGCCAAAACAGCCGAAAAAATGACCAAAATTAAGCGTTTGTAAATTTTTTACTCTTGAATCCTGACCTTTCAGCAAATTCTAACAAGAATTTGCAAACTTATTTCTTTTCCTAGCGTGTGCTTTATCTATGCATCTGCCCCCACCCCCAACACCACGCTAATCGTCTTTTGCATCAAACTGAGAGGGATCCAGACATCGATTAATAGTATCGCTGGGCACAAAACAGTTAAAATCGACATCTATCTTCCAATCCGTCAGACAACCACTAGTAGTTACAATTAGGAGAAGGAGTACGGGGATTATAATTTTGTAACGCCTGCACATGTTTATTTCAAGTAACGCCGATTTTTTTTTTTTTTAAAATATCGACATTTGAATTGTTGTCAGTCGTTATTTAGTTTGAATCGTGCTTGTATTGCCAGCTGTGTATTGCGTCCGTTAGTGATCGACGACTTCAAACTTCAAAATGTTACAGCGATTGTTGCCGAAGGATTGTGTTTCTACAGTTAAATTTATTTGTGTTGTGTTTTATTAATAAAAGAAAAATGACTAGTGGATCCGCTGTGAAAGGTTGCTTGGATTCGGCGAAAATTCTTCACATCTTGGTACTGTTACAATTGCAGAACAATATATTTGATTTTGGTTTTAAACTTGCGAAATTCGGTAGCGCTGTTTTGATGAAAATTAAGTTTTAGTATTTATATTTAAATTGTTAATTAAATGCCTCCGTTGTAAGGTGTTTTGTAATATGTAATTTGTAATCCCCTCCCAAGAACGTTCCCCGGCTTCAGCCCTTCGGGTTTCGTATTCTGGCCCTTTGGCCCATTGTGGCCATTTACGCCATTGGCCACAGGGCGCCATTTGCCCATAGTACGCCATTGATCCACGTGACTATCCACCGGATATGCCCGACTTTTGGCAACTTTTTTTGGCTGATTTGCGCGGGTTCGCATGCGCGCGCGTGTGATGTGAGTACAACATCATAGGAGGTAGGCTTTGACCTAGATCAGTAAAAAAGAAAAACGAAAAAAAAAAAAAAAAAAAAAAAAATACCATCTTCCATACTACTCCTTGGCAGTCATCCAAGTCTGTGTAAATATATTAGACTGAATACTGTGATTGCAAATAAAAGCTACACTCTCCACTTCAGCAGGTGCAGCTGCCTTTAGTAGTCTTGGTCCAATCATATTAAGTCCTGTGGTTTTACAATCATCCATTTTAATAATATACTTCAAAACAAATTCAGGACTAATTTCATGTATTTCAAATTTTATTCAAGTGGAGTTCGTTACTTTATACCATCAATTGCATCTTAATGTCGATAACAACAATAAACTGTACAAATACATTTTTTTTTTATTTGTAATGTCTTGCTCCATTAGTTTCATTGCTTTTTAATTTTTTATATTTTTTCAAATTTTTTTTTCTATTTTTTTATATTTTTTTAACTGCACCTATTTCATCTCTTCTACTTCACATACTTTCTATTAGTGAACATAAATGTCTTTAGGTGGACTGCTCAATTTCAGCCAATCAATGGTGAGAATGTCTTCTCTGCGAAATGCAGACGCAAGAATCAGTTTCCGGTTGAGCTTCGACGAAATTTGTTACAAAAGTTACTGGTTTTCAAAATTGTTGATTGTATGATCTGCATATGTAAGAACAATCTCGCAGAAACAAATGATCTCTATATAGTTTAATTACATTTCAGTGCGTAATATCCATAAATCAGCGGTTTATATAGACTGCTGCATCTAGAAAAAGCTTTGCTCCTCACTGGGTAGTCGTCCGAGACGGACTTTTTAAGTGTTATTTACTTTGTTCTGTCATTCGAGATATATTCATAAATTCAGATGAACATTAAATTTATATGTTAACAATAAATTTCTCTGTATTCACAACCGTAAGATCCTCTAACCTCTAAAAAAATTGCTTTTAATATTTTTTTCCATCTGTCGACCTAGGAAATAGAGGCCACTTTCCATGAACACCTGACATTGTTGGCAGCCAGCTGCAAAGATTCGAGGCTAACTGCTTTAGTTGTACTATGCTTACTCTGATGCCATTTTCCTTTTTGTTATATTCTTTGCAAATGATGTCTTAAAAAAGTGACTTTTTGATCTTCTGTTCTTTTCTCTCTTAGACTTTATAAAGTTTTACGGTGGTTGTCTCTGTGCTAGTTAGAGAAAAGACTAATGAAAGATGGGATTGAATATCAATAAAAACACAATAGGATGTATGTTTTTAAGAGTAATAAAACTGAAATGAAGATGAAACAGAATTAGAAATAAACAGTTTCCACTGGTTGTTTATACCCCTCTCTAATGTGGTCATGTAGGCACATTTACTCAAATAATAATTGTTATAAAATTTAGTACTAAATTAGTTTAACCAAGGTCTGTTTAATCCAGCATGTTGAATGCTCAGCACCTTCAATGTCATCAAAAACTTTCAGATCAAATTTATTGATTGCTTTGGATTTTGATGGAAGCCAGGTAGTAAACTGGGTCAAGAAAAGAGGATGTCAGGTTTATCATAGCAAATGACAGGGTAGTATGAATTTTTTTTCAATGTGCACTGCTTTCATTGTGATACCTCAGCATGCCACATTGAGTCCAGTTTGCACTGGATCACATGTTTAGGTTGACCTTGTCCAAAAGTGTCGATGTAATTTAACATTGATTTTGTCATATTTCTCAGGGTTTATGAATAATGACCTTCCAAAGGAATATGGATGTGCGAGGATCCCAATAAAATTAATAATTCCCATTTAAAGATATGTGTAATCAAATTTTAAGAAATGAGACCCATTATTAATAGTTCTGAACACCTACATGACCTGTATGACTTTTACTAAAGCGACTAAATTCCCTCCTGGAACAACTTAAGTTTTTAATGAAAACTACTCATTCTTTAATCTGTCACACTTGACACTTAATTAGCTAATTCAGTGGTAGGCAGAGAAGAAATAAAAGGTGTATTGAGTGAAAGTAATATAGTATAGGTTCTTAAGAAAGTTGAAAAGATGAAAATGGAATTATAGGCAAGCAGTCAGTTTCCAAACGTTGCATTTGCCCCATTCAGACTTAAAAAATATGGCCTCCAGTACCAGTGATTAAATATCTCTGTTGGTGCAGCTGAAGCCTTTCATGAGTTCACCCAAGGCAGCATCTTCACTAGCCAAGGTTCTAATGTGTTAATGCTATCTATGCCATGGCAGATCAGTCAAATAATTCAGTGCTTTGTGTCTGTGAATTTCATTGGATGCAGTGGCAGGCCATAGCATCCAGTCATAATCAAGTTGTTCAAATTTGAACACTGCTCCTACATGATTGATACAAGGGGAGCACACAACCGGCATAGACTGATAAATAAGCACTTTTCCACTGCTGGTCCGTGTTTATACAAATACATCATTTCCCTCAAATATACATGTAATAGCTTCTCTCTGGTATATAGTCATGCTTTTGATGTTAAACTTACCAAGTATCATTTTGAAGTCGGTTGCCTCAACCATTTTCGGCTGATGTACAACAAAGTAACAATGCATTGCTGTTATATGCTGTTGGTTTGTTGTCATTACATACAGCAGGAGACAACTCATGAAATCCAGTAGATGTTGCACAAAAGCACTCAAATATCTGATCGATACACTATGGTATAGATAGGGTTAACATATCGGAACTTTGACATATTTTGATCTTGGAACCACATTTTGCTTTTATGTGAGAGAACTAGATTTAATTGTCAGCGATTCTGCTTCAGTAATCCAAAATTGTTTTGCAAATTAAATGTTGAAGGAATGAAAAGATGCATTTTGTTACCAGTATTTCAGTAATATTCAAAGACAATCCTTGTTTGCAGTACATGTCCAATGGTAATATTGGCAATAGTACATAAGGAATAACCAGTCTTCCTATAACCTAGCATTGTACCGTGAGAAATTAAGCAATGAATGTGAAGAAAAGAAGTGATCACTATGAATAAATTTTTTTCAAGTATACTTTAAACATGATCAGTTTGAATTGTCATTTCTTCAACATTGAGTTGCCCCATAGCATTTAATAGGAAATATGTATTTATTTTTGTAATGAACTCCACAAATAACTCACTAACTCTGGACTTGCAGACCCGTTACTCCATCTGCTTCCAAGCTGAGTACATTGGATGAACAATTGATGGGGGGAAAAATATGCTTAGAATATTGGGTTACTGGTGCTTGTGAAATAAAGCTGAGAAAATGGAGATATTGCATAGTAAGTGAAGAACAATACAGTAATCAGTTTGTCATTTATTTAGCTAAAATTAAAGATCTGTACAGTGCTTCAGTGCATAGCAAAGATACAGAGATGCAAGAGAAATGTACTTCATAAGATATATATTTTCTATAATGCCATTCCTTGGTTTTAACATTTTTTTTATATTTCTCTACAGAAGCAATGTTGTATTTTTTGTGTAGTTTAATCTAAAATAAATAACTAATGGAAAGTATGGTATGAATTTCCATGTTTGTCTTGTGGTAGGATTCTCAATAGGCGTGTATGTTTGCAATTTGATGCATGGAATTTATGTTACACATTTCTGATGCAAGGAAATTCCAACCTACACATTTTTATGATGCATGTTTATTTCAGCTGGAGCATCAGTCATTATTACCATCGAATTGCCTCTTGCATAATTTTCTCCTGAGCATATACTGTCCATAACAAATTGACTATGCGCCAGTGATCGACATTTGCTAGACTAGTATTTACACCTTATTGGCACCAACGCAAAATCAATATGAACTGGGTAGAGCTGACAGGTCACTGATGTCTTGCTTATGTGGGCATAGCTGAATCAAGGTTAGATTGTTTGGAGAATATCTTTGATGTTTATGATAGAGGAAGATGGAATCAATTATGACTTGATTGGCCTAACTTTTGAATGAATTATCTACATTTGTTTGAATGCCCATCAACATACATGTGATTCTACCTGTGTTAGACAAAATTACCATTTCAAATGCCGTTGACCATACATACTGTTTTATAGCTTTAAAAAATTCAAATTCATATTATTTGTATTTTTACGACAAAATGAATGGGATATATTTGTGCGTATTCACCTATTATACCAAATTACTTAAGTACATAGAATCACGAACCATTCGTGTTCTACATCAATTTAATTCCTTAACTCCTAGACACTTGCAACAATGTAGCAAGTACCGTGACGTCATGCCACCTGTGTCATTTCTATATACAAACACGAATCATTTGCGTTCGTGTTTGTGTATAGCAAGTACCCTGACGTCATGCCACCTGTGTCATTTTTTTTAGAAAATTTGAATCATTCGCGTTCGTGTCAGTGAATAGTATAGTATAGTATGTTTTATATGTTCTTTTTTTTTCCATAGATTGATGAACATCAATCTATCATACACAAATTATAAAATCGACTAACAAAATTTTTTAGGTAAGAGAATAATGTTTTGGGGAGTTAAATATAAATTATACCATCGAATAAAAAAAATTTTTAGGCAAGAAAGAATAAATATCTTTTCGAGACAGTGGAGTGGCCCTGAAAAGGGCCTTTGGGTTTTTGCTTCTATTGTCTCCAGTTCTTCCACCAGCTTCTTAATGTTCCAATGATTCCTTTCTTCTTCTTTTTCTTTTCTTCTTCTGGTATCCAGTCTGGATGTCCCATAGTTCTAAATTTTTGCTGTATTTTCATCCAGTTCTTATTCAGTCTGTCAAAGTCCTCATTCTTTGTTTGGTTTTCCTTCTCCTTTCTCTTTTCTGTCCATATCTCTTTGATTTTCTTCACCTCTTCTCCCATTACCTTTTTCATAATCTCTTCTCCTTTCTTTAATCCGTCGAAGCATTTTTTGACAGAAGTCCACTCGGTTAAATGGAATATGTCTTCCAAATAACATCTGACTTCTATAACAATATCAATCACTTGTTTCAAAGTTCCCACTCTTGCATATTTAAGTTGTATAAAGCCTCTTAACTTCTCCACTTCCTCCACTATCATCCCTTGTAAATCAAAACTGGCTACTTTCAGTCTGGTCACCAAGTCTTGGCTGCCTGGGAACCTTCATTCCTTTTCAAACCTATCCAGTATGTATGATCCATCCATCATCCAATACCAACTGTCTTTTAATTGGTTAAATACTTCCATCTTGATAGGTGTTGACTAGTCAACGTGGGTAGCCAGACTCACTAGCGTTCCGCGTTATATACGTCAAGCACGGACGTGAACGAAAACATTCCTTAACTTACTTCACGTATTATATACTATCCACATCAACGAATGAAAAAGCATAAAACACACCTATTTACTATCCACACGAACGAACGCGAATGCATAAAACACACACCTATTTACTATCCTCACCAACGAATGAGAAAGCATAAAACACACACCTATTTACTATCCACACCAATGAATGAGAATGCATAAAACATACACACACACACACACACACACACACACACACACACCTATTTACTATCCACACCAACGAAGGCGAATGCATAAAACACACACCTATTTACTATCCTCACCAAATGAGAATGCATAAAATATACACATATATACTATCCACACAAACGAACGCGAATGTATAAAACCCTACTCGGTTTTAGTGTCGGAACGCTATGATAGCTCATGTCATGGTGAGGGATAGAGAGAAGTCAAAGAGCATTTGTAATGATAAAATTTTTTGAAAACAAACAACAGACACATTTTTTCAAAACTCAACATTTTTTATTCAACCAACAACTAACCACTAACAATAACAATAACATCAAACAAATTATTTTTGACAAGGTTGACAACGTTGTGAAATCTTGTGAGATTTCCACTGATGGAAGTCATGAGGCCATTGATGTACACTACGTTTTCTAGCTAAAGACAAAAGATAGCCATAATGGTCACAAAACCATCGATCTACTTTCTCATCGTTTCTAGAAGAGTGACGATCAAAATAAGTCACTAAATGTTCTAAGGGATATCCAAGACTGCGTTGATGAAGAAAATACACACAATATTGTCCACACACCATGGAATCTGTGCCTTGTAATTTCACATTATTGTATCGTGTCGTCTAGGCATTTCTTCTCATAAAGTCAATGATATCGTCTTCCAAAGGGGGTAATCCATACGAATCAAAATATTCCACACAATTCTCTTGAGGGAAGTAGACGGCAACCCAGTGAGTTCCTGGAAGATGACTTTCGTCCGTGTTGATGACATAAGCTTGATGGTCTTGAGGTTTGCGATGAGGTAGTTCATCTTTAGCGCACACGACAGGATTCCAAGAAGCAGTATACGAACTGTTGTTCAAAAGGTAATAAAGTTCCCAGGTATCCATTTTGTTGTGTTGTTTTTGTTTTTTTTCACAGGTAATGATAAGTCATCAATTCAATTCTGACTTTTTGTTTGAAACGATCTGTCAAGTATCCGTTTCTTTGCCTTGTCTCCGCACTCTGGTCTAAGAGAGCTTCGATGCGATAGATCTCTAGAGTAGTCAGTGGAGGACAGGAATGATCACGCAAGCCTTTATACCACTCATGCAACACGGTTTCTTCCGAGATGAGACCCCAAGCGTCGTCCAGATACTCGTCCAATTTTTCCTCTTGACTCATCATCATACATTTATCGTGTTGAATTTGACTGAGATGATCGTTTTGACATCCATAACAATATTTCTTACTCAATTCCGTAATTGTATTCGCCAGGTGTTTAGCAAAACAGGACACTAAATGTTGTTCTTGTTCTGGCCATCTGGACGTGACCACTACCTCGTTCTCTTTGTCTTGGTCTTGGGGTTTTGTTTTCACGCTATCCTCCCATTCCATGTCCAAAGATTCTCTATCGCTCAATGAGGGATAGGAGTCTTCCATTGTTTCTAATAGTCTAGAATGACTTCTCTCAAACTGTTGATTTCGATGGTATTATCGAATTCGGCATACAAGATGACGTTGACCGTCTCGGTGAGAGCTTCTGCAAACTGAAGTTCCACACGCAGTTGACCAGATTTTATAGGGTGGAAATGTCCCTCGTCGCTGCCTTGGTCTGGAGTGAAATCAAAAGCCCACAAAGTGTAACCTCCTTCATAATCTTCGTACGAAATGCCGTGACTGGTGTTGATTCCTAGCTGTCCGGTAGCTTCGTAAAGGGACAAGTACGATCTCAAGTAATTCTTCTGGGCAAAGTTAGGTTCGAAGGGTCTGGTACACAAGGTCTTGCCATCGCGACTGACTTCGATCTTGGACACTCTGTAGTGCTTAAACTGGAAAGGAGTTTGATCGTGGGCTCCGTCGAGGGCTGCATTACTGACGATGCCAACGATTAAACGTTTGGGTAACTGTCCTTGGAACAGATGATCTTCGATCTTGGATCGGAGTCCAGCAGCAATAGTGAATCTTTTCACTTCTACACGTCGTATCGGATATTTGGCGGTCGATCAGCTCAATGTTTGACTGATGTCGTTTCCCGCTTTAGGTAACACTTCTACGCGACGCATGTAAAGTCTGGCTTCTTGGATGATGGTTTTGTACTCGTTGGCATGAGCCATCAAATGGAAAGCGACACTGCTGCGATTGAGTTTCAGGCGAATATCCACTCCATTGTGGTTGTGGTTAAGTCGACGACGGGGACGTGTACACGACAGGCCCTCCGTCTTGGCACCAGTGGTGAAACAGATGGGTACGAAATCGCAAATAATCGGGAGTGGTGGGTTTTAAATCCACGAGTAAATAGGCATGTGGGGTTTGAGTGGCATCGTCGTACGCATGAGTCAGCCAAGGCATTCCTAACTGTTTGGCTTGCACTTGCGATTTATCTCTAGGACTTTTAAAAAAGACCACGTAATGAGCATTGAGACTGATGGTGCGATGGGCTTTACTTGGTTGAAACAAATTTTGAGTGATGTAAATGGCACTGGCATTACGATGATGCCCTCTGCGCGTAAACCACAGTTTAATTTCTTCTTCGTCTTCTCCTAACATGTCGTCAAAAATAACCAAATGAGTTTGACTAGGGTCAGACACGATCCTGTCGTCTTCGCTAGGAATGCCTTCCACAAACACGATGGAATCGCCTTAACTTTCTCGCAGAAGGCTGTACGCCGATTGCTACTCTTTGTAACACCACACGATGCGTTGAGGGGGACGATCGATCAAATGATGTTTATGTTCGATCAAACGTTTGACAAATTCGGTTTTGCCGGAACCGCTAGGTCCAGCTATGAGCATGTTAAAGGGATGTCGAAGATACAAGGTCTCCCAACTAGCACGATCTAAGTGTTCGTCGATGACTTTGAAAGTGGAGGAAGAGGGAGCAGAGACAGCAGAGGTAGTCATAATAGTAGCAGTGCAAGGAAAATGTCAGTTTTGACACGAAGACAGACAAGACAAGAGTTTTTATACTTTTTTCAGGACACGTTTATTGTCATCTTTAAATGTGAATAACACGAAAGACAAAAATACATAAAATCCAAATGGTTAAGTACATGAATAAAAGACACATCAAAACGATCATAGTGGAATATAAACAAGTCTCTGTACAACATTTGTGATGATCAAGAGGTGAAATCGTAGGGGTAGTGTGTAATGTTCTGAGAGTCTCTACACTCCTTGGCACAGTCACACAAGAGTCCTCCCGGAATGGCCTTTCGGGAATGTCAATCACGGTCCTGTCCTGAAGAGAGTGGTTTTCCTCGGTCACGACTTCTTCTTCTTCTTCTGGCACTGTCACTAACACTGGTTTAAAAGTTACTTTTTTCACTGAACGTTTTAATTTTTTAGGATTACAAATCTTTGGCATAGTGTGCCACTACTTTTGTCCATGCCTCAAAACCCCAACTTTTCCAGTCACGTACATCTTTCCAGTGAGGGTGTAAGTCAAAAGCTACACACACGTCGTCGTACACATCTTCAGTGCCTAAAAGTTGACGAATCTTGTTTTCCCGTAGAGATTGAGAAGTATCAAGATGAAAGCGCAAAGCTTTGAGCAGAATGAGTCTCTCGTGTACATTTAAACGGACCACTTTCATGCTTTTTTGAGTGGAATGTACTGTTCGTAAAGAATCCACAAGGAATCGGCTGGTAAACGAAATCCCAGAAAGCAAGTCACTAAGACACACACTACACGTCGACCCCAATTCAATGGACACAGTTCTCGTAATAGGTGTTGGTAATCCTCCACTGTTTGAATAGTGTCATTGATTTCAATCCACGGAATCTGTAGTATCACGAATGATAAAGGTCGTGGCATAGTAGTCTGTTTTTATACCTCTTTTCTCTTACCTAAAACACTTCTCCTAGAGCGAAAGTAATGGACGTAGTGAATAATTTCTGACCACTGCCATTCCAGGAAACGGTCAAGAATGTCAATAAAATCTTCAAATGTAAATGGTCTAAAGCGGAATAGTAGGAAGAACGCACCCTTGATCGAGAGAAATCGGATTTGTTCGTTGACTTTCGTCAATTTCCTCTTGTGAATTTCTCGACACAAAAGTTCTACAGTCACTAATTGAGATTTGGCTCTGGCAAGTCCCTGCCAAATGTCCTTGTAGATCTTCTCTTGCAATTCGTTTGGTAATGTTTGAATATTGTTTTCTACATGGGGTTTAAAATGCTTGTCTAGGGGTTGTCCAATGTTTGACTCCTAGACACGTAGCTGGTTTCTTACACGACATGGTATGCCCACTTCAATGACGAGGTGCCACTAAAGGTAGGTAGTGACAATCTGGAGACCATCGAGCATGTTCCAGGTAAGCGCAATCTTTCTGTTCCCACTCGTGAAGTGACAGACCGCAACTGAAGCACTTGAGTTTATCCCCTCTGCCCAAGTAGATAAATCCGGCTCTAGCTAATTTTTCGGGGGTAGGTCCTCCCAGATATTTTGGCCATTTTCCTTGGAAGGTTTGGATCCGACTTTCAAAGTCGCAGCATTCAGGCAAACGCACAGGGAACGAATGTTCGTGTTTCACAGGTTGAATTCGATGAGGGTACGGTGAAATATGCAGGAGTTTGCTCAGTTTTACATGACATCCGTAGGGTGGTAGCCACATGGTTTCATAAGGATGACATCCACCATGAAAACCAGTAAAGTGAAAAGGTGTACGATAACGAGTGGCATCGCTTTCGCATCCATCAGGTTTGACACGCACAGCATAACTTTCCATGGTAGGTACAGTCGTAGCAAAATTTCCATGGTGAGGTACTGAATCTCTGAGGTCATAGCGTACGACATCCCTGCCATCGCAAGGCACAGCATCGTACTCGAGTTTACTCTTGCTTGATACTTGCTGTGTGAAAGGATTCATCTTTCTTGCTTGGCGTTTGTAGTGACAATAAACTCTCGGTCTTGGACGTTGTCCCTTTTTATACCAGTCGTAATAAAGTCTCGAGCTTGTACATCGTTCCTGTTTTATGACTAGTTTTGGAAGTCTTCCTTTTTTTTCTTCTTTAACAACGGTACTACCTTTTCTAAGGTACCGTCATACCTGAACCGTAGTGTGATGGGTGGAAATGCCATAGAAAGGTAAGGACAGTGTGGAGCCCATTGAGTATGTTCCAGAATAGCTGAATCTTTATAGATACGTCGATCCATACGCAACCTCAGGCCACAACTGAAACACTGTACTTCGTATCCCAATCCAGTCTCAGGTCCCAAGTAGACAAACCCTGTTCTAGCTAAAACATTCGCAGTAGGTAATCCTTCCCTATCCGTGGGCCACTTTTGAAACGTTTCCAATCGACTGGCACAACTGCAATAGTCAGGCAAGAAAACAGAAAAATGGTATGGTTTGAACTTCGAGTTCTCTGTGGGTTTCTCACTCGATTCTTGCTGTGTCGAAGTCATCCTTCTTGTTGGTGACTATCGTCTTGGAACCATTTTTTATACCAGTTTGACCGTACGGTAAAGTGAAGTGATTGGGAAGTCGTACTCGCTTCTGGTACACGATTTGATAGACTTTTTCCAAGGGTCGACTGACGATTTGGTGTGTGGGTAAACGTACAATCTTGTGCGGTTCGTGGGTCGTCACTTTAAAATTTCCATCCTGTCCAGACTGCAAGGCTTCTTGCAAGACGCCAAAGTTCACCACTCGACTGGTGCGATAACTGGGAGTCAATCCTTTCACTTTGCACTCCGTGTACACTTCTCCTTGTTTGTCCCGGTATTCGTAGCCGTAATTTTTGGGACCACCACTTGGAAAAATTAGAATCTTGTCGTCCGGATGCTCGTCCATCCATGCGCCTTAACGATCTCCTTCGATGTCAGGGTGAGGTTGACCCAGGCGATCGATGTAGATGCAACTGTCCGTGTCAAAATACAGCACACGATCTCCTAACAGTTCTAAAGCTTCGTACAGTTTTAAACGAGCATGGGCTGTCACGTAAGCCGAAATGAAGACATTTCCAAATTCGTCGGCTTCTACAAAGTCCAGTTCTTCTTCGTAATTGACTAAGAGCAAGTCCTCACGAAGGGCGTCCACGTCTTTCATGCATTTCGTTTTGTCGTGAATCATCTGGAAGTAGCGGGAAGGTTCTGTCAAATACTCCGTCTTGGGTAAACACGGTCGTTGTGCCACTTTACCCCACAAACAATTCAACATCACTTTGGCAAACGATCGCCTTCCTTCGTTTTCTCGATGTGGTCTAAAGGGATGCCTTCCTGCTCCAAGTATTTCTCTTTGAATTTCTTTTGGTGTTCGGGAGTGTCGCACCAGGAAGGATAGCCGCTAACTTTTTGTTTCAGTTTCAAAATGGAATTCACATAGTCTGCAAAAATCCCTTTTTGAGTCTCGTCGCCTTTGTGGTATTTTTCTGTCTTGGGAAAGTGGTAAATTGTGTACACTTCTAACAGTTGGTATCCCAAGTCCAGAGCTTTAAACAATTCCACGCTGACCCACGTTCCCGTGAAGGCGCGTTCTTCCTGAGTGTGCTGACAAGGTCGGTCTTGGTTGCACGTTTCGGAACAAGTACGGCACAAGGGAAACATCAGTTTTCCTTGGCAATGGTGAGGTAAAACGGGATGGTATAAGTACGTGGGAGGCAAGACTTTACATTTGATCAATCCTTCGTATTGTCTAATATTGTCCACGTAGATGTGTTCCGTCAGCAATTGTGGGTGCCCTGCGGGAAAGTGACAATATTTGCACACGTACGGATACAGAGAACACACGTCCAAGTATTTGATTTCCTCTCCTTTCTCTTCGTCGGCTTGGTATAGCAAACAGGTGGCATTCGTCCGTCCTCCGTACAAACTGTCCCTTGGGTTCAGTGGGTCCACCAGCTTGTAACTTTCCACGATGCGCTTCAACTAAGAATCGGTTTTCAATCGCTGATCGTACTCGTGTTCCCACATTTCTACCACTTGGTATCCTTGCTCTTCTAACTTCAAGCGTCGCTGACAAGTGGCCTGGTACAAGTCTTCCATGGTCCGCTGTAAAAACTGATTTTTAGTGTTACGTTGAGGTAGCAGATAGGACATCCGTGAAATAAGCACCCGTTAAACTCGTACACAATCTTGGGGTTTTCTAAGTCCCAGCCATCCACTGAATATCTTCCGATGGCCTTTTCGCCTCCTCCGTTGCGAGCATGTTGGATCCATTTGTCTTCCTTGTCACACAAGTAATGTAACCAGCGTAGGGCTTTGACCGAGTACTGACGTTTGAAAAAGTTCGTCGTTTGAGGACCTATGACAGCCATTGTGTTTTCGGGCATGAATCGTTGGCAGTACACTAAGGAACACGCTTTGGCAATGGTGCAGGCTTCTTTCAAAGGATCGATCTCTCAGTGTTCCATGAACAGTTCTCGAAATTTTCCACAGCAACGCCGTAAAATGTCCACGTCGGAACGACAATATTTTAACATTTCTTCCTGAAAGTCGAAAGGGCCCGAGGCGTGAGCGTGGTACTAAGCGTAGAAAGCTTCTCGTTGTTCGGTACGCATGTTGTCGGGGTCGTAGTAGTGAGCCTCGGGCAAATGGGGTAGAACGGTATGTTGATTGGCTTCGGTATTGAAAAAGTGCGGAAAATAGCCTTTGGCCATTTCTGTCATGCCAAACGTTTTAGGCATGCGACTCAAAGGCATGGCCAAGTAACTCATCGAATCTTTAAACTGCACTTGGCCCACTTGCATGGAAATGATTTTGGCTCCGTTCAAAGTCACTTTAGGACGTTCGGTACTTTGTTCCGTATAGTATCTCAAAAGAAACTGTCCATCGTATCCCGAGAAATTGTGAGCCATCACCGTGGCATAGCGATGACAATCTCCGTAACGTTCGATGTCTTCTGGGCTCCACGTCTCGTCGATAGGGTTTAAGATCCATTGGGCAAAATCACCCAAAGTATTCGGTCCCCGAAAAATTTTTTCACGTTCTCCAGGAATCTTGCTACAGTGAGGGCAATGAGTCAAGATAGGCTCTTGGATGCACTTCTCACACGCTCGATGAGCCACGCAGAAATTTGGAATGTGAATGCCAGTCTCTTGCATGCATTCGAAATCGAAAAAGATGAAATTCCTTTTCTTCTTGTGGTCATCTGCTTCCTGTATGGAATGCTATTTCTGAATGTAGCATTCGTGTTCCAAGTCCAAGATTTGGTGACAAATATGACATCGTTTCTTTCCTGAACAGACGTGAGCCTTGGCATTATTGGTACGTATGCCTTGTCTACAAGTAGGGCACAATCTCAGGAGTTGGCAAGCACTTTTCCGCTGTGAACCTTGCGTTTCAGATGTTGTTGGTAACAGGTAGGGCTGACAAACGTGCGCTGACAAGCTGGGCAATGCACTCGTTCTTGTCCTTGGTCCAGACAGGGCTTAGAGGCTAAACATCCCTCACATTTAGATTCACAATGCTTGTGTTACTGTCGATTGTTATAGCAATAGTCACATTTCTCACAGTAATAACCGTATGACAGGAATGCAGTGATACTGGTAATGGCATCGAAATGTTCATCGTGATGATAGACGTGAATGTATTTTCCGTCTTTGAAATTTTTGCCTCGTGGAGCCAAGACGTCTTGCAATTTTTGCATTTCAGGAATGCCGCAGGGTGTGTCTTTGGATAGCTCTGCTTGTTGTAACAGGAGTTCTGCATCTCTTTGTTGTTTGGCTCGGTCCGATTGCTGAATAGTTTTCCAGGCTCTTTTCCATTCTGCTGTGTCGTTCTTGTCGGCATACGTTCGTCCCACCACGATGGCACGGGCTAAACACATCTGGTCTTGAGGGTTGTTAATTTGAACGATGCTGCGCTTGATGCTGCGAAAACTGTCTACCAAGATCACCTTTTTTTTGCCATGTCCTGTCCCTTAGGGAAGAGACACGTGGGTCATGAACAGTGTCGCTTTTCCGTCGGTGATGTGAAACTTGTCGTTGGATTGTTGTACGTGTTGAATCTTGTCCATGACTTTGGAATTCTGCTGGGCTGCTAAACTCGATCCAAACGGGTGACTTCAAACTGCCGTGATGAATAGAAAGTCTCAAGCGATCATCTTCTTTGGCTTGACATTGCCGTGGTTAACAAAGAATCCCACACATCAGTGATGAACCCTTCTGCTTTCTCCAACGGTACGTCGGACTTGAAATCTTTAAACTTCACTGCGTACGTGTAGGCCGTAGTTCTAAATTTTCTACAGGAGCGTTTGTCCGTCTCTCGAATGTGGAAGTACTTTTCAAGGTTTACTGGTGGCGATGGACTTTGGTTTGGTGTAGACTCTCTGGGCCTAGATTCTGGTTCACTCATCTCATCTTCAAAATCGCTGGAATGAATTTGAGCCAAGACTTCAGCTACTGTGCGAGCCGATAAATCACACTTCTGCCTCTTACTTTCTTCTCCTTTCTTTACGAAATGATGCGATCGTTTCATCTTGACTGCAAAAAGTTAAATTACTACATTTGAAACGCCACGGACCCCTATATATCCATGTCAGACTCAATGTGTATATAAAGGGCTGGTGTCTTCCCTCTCAGTATTCATTTCGCTCTCAAGCCGATCAACACGATGGAAGAACCCACACAGATCGAACTTCTGATCAGAGCTTTGCGAGGTGTCATAAGAAAGTTTTCTTCAAACAAGCCGACGGACTACTCTACCTCCTTTCGAGATAAAAGTCAAGATACTTGCTATATCTGTCAGAAGAAAGGGCATTGGGCTACAGAATGTCCAGACCGTCATAAAAGCAAGACCAGTGTCAAAAGAGACAAGAGTCAAGATACCTGTTATCATTGTAAAGAGAAAGGACATTGGTCTTCAGAGTGTCCTAAGAAAGAACAGGAGCAGGAGGAGGAAGAAGAAAAAGAGGTGCCCTCGGCAAAGGAAGAACCCCGTCACGTTCAGAAAGAGAATACAGAAAAGAAAAGAAGACGAGAAAAAAGTCAGGAAGAAGAGGAGGAGAAAACTGTGAAAGTGAAGAAATTTAAGAAACAGAGAGAGTAAAGAAAAAAGACAAAGAAGAAGTCTGTGAACTTTTTAAAAAAGTGTTGTATTATATTGTGTTGTGATATTGGATTGTAAAAATTTGTAACAGAATAGACCAGACTGAAAAAACGTAAGTGTCTCTTGGTTTTGATTGTTTAGAATATTAAGGACCTACGCTCACGCACTCACACACGTACATCATTGAGTAAACAAGGGATTTTGAGTTTTAATTGATTTTGGCAAAATGAATTAGTATCTCTTTTCGAAAGAAGTGAGTGGCCCTGAAAAGGGCCATTGGGTATTTTTTCAGAAAACAATCTCAGGAACGATAAGCAATCCGCTTTAACTGCCTTAAGCCTTTGCCACGGCCAAGGCCTACTTCTGGACTTGCTCCCGTCAATGATTTGGTAGAAATCACTAGGGGTGGTATCTCCGGTGGTGGTGGTGTGTGTGTGTGTGTTTGCGTTCGCATTTGTTTGTGAGGATAGTATAGTGTGTATGTTTTATGCATTCTCGTCCGTTGGTGTGGATAGTAAATAGGTGTGTGTTTTATGCTTTCTCATTCGTTGGTGAGGATAATAAATATGGTATGTTTTATGCATTCTCGTACGTTGGTGTGGATAGTAAATAGGTGTGTGTTTTATGCATTCGCGCTCGTTGGTGTGGATAATATGTGTGTGTGTGTGTGTGTGTGTGTGTGTGTGTGTGTGTGTGTGTGTTTTATGCATTCTCGTTCGTTGGTGTAGACAGTAAATAGGTGTGTGTTTTATGCTTTCTCATTCGTTGGTGTGGATAGTAAATAATATGTGAAGTGAGTGTAAGGGATGTTTTCGTTCACGTCCGTGCTTGAAGTATATAACAGTATAGCGTTCGTCATTCGCACCACATGGCCCAGCTCGGGGCCATGAGCCCAACCCGGGGCCAAGGGCCCAGCCCGGGGCTATAACCAGTCGCAAAATCGCTTAAGTGCACAAGCGACTATAATTCTTCAGTCAGTCATTCGCACCATTCAACGCTGAATACAAAAAATGGCTAGCAACATGGAGAGAATGATAAGATTGCAGGAGGTGGTAAACATACTAGGCATGGTGGAGGAGATGCTACTTAGAATGCAGCTTGGGGCTTATAGCCCGCACAGACTGGCTATGGAAATCAACAATTTAAAGAGAGGAAAGGAGATATTAAATAAGATGATTAGAATTGAAAAGGATGAAAAGGAAGATTTAGAAGACAAAAGGAGGATGAGGGAGTGGAACGAAAAAATAGAAAAGGAAGAAGAAAATGAAAAAAGGAAGAAACAGGAAAAGGAGGAGGAGAAGGAAAAACAGGAGGAAGAAAAGAATGAGAAGAAGAAAAAAGTGTAGGACAGAAAATAAGAAGTTGGTGGAGGAATAGAAGAACTTAGAAGAAGACAAAGAAGAAAACCAAAGGCCCTTTTCAAGACCACTCCATTGCTTCGAAAAGATTTATTCTTTCTTGCCTAAAATTTTTTTTAATCGATTGTATAATTTATATTTAACTCCCCAAAACATTATTCTCTTATCTAAAAAATTTTGTTAGTCGATTTTATAATTTGTGTATGATAGACTGATGTTCATCAATCTATGGAAAAAAAGAGAATATATAAAACATACTATACTATACTATTCACTGACACGAACGCGAATGATTCAAACTTTATATAGAAATGACACAGGTGGCATGACGTCAGGGTACTTGCTATACACAAACTTGAACGCGAATGATTCGTGTTTGTATATAGAAATGACACAGGTGGCATGACGTCACGGTACTTGCTATACACAAACACGAACGCGAATGATTCGTGTTTGTATATCGAAATGACACAGGTGGCATGACGTCACGGTACTTGCTATACACAAACACGAACGCGAATGATTCGTGTTTGTATATAGAAATGACACAGGTGGCATGACGTCACTGTACTTGCTACATTGTTGCAAGTGTCTAGGAGTTAAGGAATTAAATTGATGTAGAACACGAATGGTTCGTGATTTTATGTATTTAAGTAATTTGGTATAAGCCATCAGCCTACGAAACAGTGGCTGATTTTTTAGTACTGTTGATTGGCTGATGGCGTGTGTATAGAGAGTTATAATATCCACAAACACGGACGCGAATGATTCGTGTTTGTATATAGAAATGACACAGGTGGCATGACGTCACGGTACCTTCTATACACAAATACGTACGTGAATGATTCGTGTTTGTATATAGAAATGACAAAGGTAGCATGACGTCACGGTCCTTGCTACATTGTTGCAACTGTATGGTACCGTGAGGTCACCCTACCTGTTCCATTCCTCTTGTCGCTATACAAAATTCCCATTGAGGCTATACTATCCCAGGGTGTGCTAGTCGCTATACAAAATTCCCATTGACGCTATACAGTCCCAGGGTGTGCTTTTGAGGCTATAATTCGTGTCCGTAAACGTGCCCGGGGGCGTGGGTTGGTCTGTAATGCTAATTCCCATTGACGCTATTCTATCCTACTGCACTACTTACGTGTCTATACTTGTGCATGTACTAGACACAACAACGAAATTTATGTAACATTCTCCGAGACGTGTATAGTGGTATGATAATAGAGCTTTGTTGGTTACTGATCTATATTAAAGTCTTCTATCCCACTCATTAGCGTGCTAATGGGGGTGGGGTGGGGGTGGGCGGACGGGGCAGTTTCCCAGGTGCCAAAGGTCTCGGGTCGCCAAAACAGCCGAAAAATGACCAAAATTAAGCGTTTGTAAAATTTTTACTCTTGAATCCTGACCTTTCAGCAAATTCTAACAAGAATTTGCAAACTTATTTCTTTTCCTAGCGTGTGCTTTATCTATGCATCTGCCCCCACCCCCAACACCACGCTAATCGTCTTTTGCATCAAATTGAGAGGGATCCAGACATCGATTAATACTATTGCCTGGGCACAAAACAGTTAAAATCGACATCTATTTTCCAATCCGTTAGACAACCACTAGTAGTTACAACTAGGAGAAGGAGTACGGGGATTATAATTTTGTAACGCCTGCACATGTTTATTCCAAGTAACGCCGATTTTTTTTTTTTTTAAAATATCGACATTTGAATTGTTGTCAGTCGTTATTTAGTTTGAATCGTGCTTGTATTGCCAGCTGTGTATTGCGTCCGTTAGTGATCGACGACTTCAAACTTCAAAATGTTACAGCGATTGTTGCCGAAGGATTGTGTTTCTACAGTTAAATTTATTTGTGTTGTGTTTTATTAATAAAAGAAAAATGACTAGTGGATCCGCTGTGAAAGGTTGCTTGGATTCGGCGAAAATTCTTCACATCTTGGTACTGTTACAATTGCAGAACAATATATTTGATTTTGGTTTTAAACTTGCGAAATTCGGTAGCGCTGTTTTGATGAAAATTAAGTTTTAGTATTTATATTTAAATTGTTAATTAAAAAATGCCTCCGTTGTAAGGTGTTTTGTAATTTGTAATCCCCTCCCAAGTACGTTCCCCGGCTTCAGCCCTTCGGGTTTCGTATTCTGGCCCTTTGGCCCATTGTGGCCATTTACGCCATTGGCCACAGGGCGCCATTTGCCCATAGTACGCCATTGATCCACGTGACTATCCACCGGATATGCCCGACTTTTGGCAACTTTTTTTGGCTGATTTGCGCGGGTTCGCATGCGCGCGCGTGTGATGTGAGTACAACATCATAGGAGGTAGGCTTTGACCTAGATCAGTAAAAAAGAAAAACGAAAAAAAAAAAAAAAAAAAAAAAAATACCATCTTCCATACTACTCCTTGGCAGTCATCCAAGTCTGTGTAAATATATTAGACTGAATACTGTGATTGCAAATAAAAGCTACACTCTCCACTTCAGCAGGTGCAGCTGCCTTTAGTAGTCTTGGTCCAATCATATTAAGTCCTGTGGTTTTACAATCATCCATTTTAATAATATACTTCAAAACAAATTCAGGACTAATTTCATGTATTTCAAATTTTATTCAAGTGGAGTTCGTTACTTTATACCATCAATTGCATCTTAATGTCGATAACAACAATAAACTGTACAAATACATTTTTTTTTTATTTGTAATGTCTTGCTCCATTAGTTTCATTGCTTTTTAATTTTTTATATTTTTTCAAATTTTTTTTTCTATTTTTTTATATTTTTTTAACTGCACCTATTTCATCTCTTCTACTTCACATACTTTCTATTAGTGAACATAAATGTCTTTAGGTGGACTGCTCAATTTCAGCCAATCAATGGTGAGAATGTCTTCTCTGCGAAATGCAGACGCAAGAATCAGTTTCCGGTTGAGCTTCGACGAAATTTGTTACAAAAGTTACTGGTTTTCAAAATTGTTGATTGTATGATCTGCATATGTAAGAACAATCTCGCAGAAACAAATGATCCTTATATAGTTTAATTACATTTCAGTGCGTAATATCCATAAATCAGCGGTTTATATAGACTGCTGCATCTAGAAAAAGCTTTGCTCCTCACTGGGTAGTCGTCCGAGACGGACTTTTTAAGTGTTATTTACTTTGTTCTGTCATTCGAGATATATTCATAATTTCAGGTGAACATTAAATTTATATGTTAACAATAATTTCTCTGTATTCACAACCGTAAGATCCTCTAACCTCTAAAAAAATTGCTTTTAATATTTTTTTCCATCTGTCGACCTCGGAAATAGAGGCCACTTTCCATGAACACCTGACATTGTTGGCAGCCAGCTGCAAAGATTCGAGTCTAACTGCTTTAGTTGTACTATGCATACTCTGATGCCATTTTCCTTTTTGTTATATTCTTTGCAACTGATGTCTTAAAAAAGTGACTTTTGATCTTCTGTTCTTTTCTGTCTTAGACTTTAAAGTTTTACGGTGGTTGTCTCTGTGCTAGTTAGAGAAAAGACTAATGAAAGATGGGATTGAATATCAATAAAAACACAATAGGATGTATGTTTTTAAGAGTAGTAAAACTGAAATGAAGATGAAACGGAATTAGAAATAAACAGTTTCCACTAGTTGCTTATACCCCTTTCTAATGTGGTCATGTAGGCACATTTACTCAAATATTAATTGTTATAAAATTTAGTACTAAATTAGTTTAACCAAGGTCTGTTTAATCCAGCATGTTGAATGCTCAGCATCTTAAATG
>JAECUM010012949.1:0-19557 GCA_016617855.1 Megalonaias nervosa
CAATTGGTTCACCTGTGACGAACAAAATATGTACACTGCTTCGAAAACTTGGCATACAATAAGTATACTTATCCTCTACTTCGTGTTTGTGCTATTGATATAGAGATCTCAGGTGAGATTTTTAAAATACCTTGGATGTACAAAACATAAATTGGAATGAAAAGCATATTCAACCTTTGTACAAAATTGCAATATTTAGGAATAATTGCAGTTGCATTAGTTGATAAATGTAGGGAAGATTTCCATTGGTCAGAACATAACCATGTGATCATATCCAGTTGCGTTTATTTCTGTATAAACTGTACGGCGACTATTTTATACCTCTATAAATAGTCACGTGCGAAGTTATTAATGTACACAATGAATCAGAAGGCATACACACTGCATGCCTTTAAAATGAAACAAAAAAGGTAGGTTTATATTTTATTTACAAACTTTAATAAATTGATTTGACAGAACCAAGTAACAAATCTTTATAATATTTTTGAAGATAAATAACTCTTCCTTTGATTAGTTTTGAAAAAATGCTTGGAACTCAAAATCTGCAAACAAGAACTTTGGCTTAATGTTGAGGGGATGTTGCACAGCACTTTCACAGCGGCTAGTTACAGGGCCGTAGAGAGCGATTACGGGCCCTGGGATAAGAAACACCCTGGCCTCTCCTAGTTCCTGTTCAAGCAAAATTTTTCTTTTATAAAATTAAAAAGTGTTGTTCGGCCCAGGCCCCCTTACGGATCCGGGCCCCAGAGATACATACCCGGTTGCCCCCCCTCCCCCCTTGTCGGCCCTGGCTAGTTACACGCGTATTTGAAACTATAGGCAAATGGATATAGGGATTGGGAATAGGGGGAATGTTCAAAGACTCACATTCTAACATCGACTCACAGTCCTACAATGTATGAAGCCGACCTTGATAGTTTGGATGTGGAGGGTGGGTGTGTAAAATCCCGCTACAATCGTAACAATCATGGTCGATATTTTGCATTGTGGACGGTTAGACCATCATCACTGTAACCATTTACCAATAGTCTTAATTTCATTTGTAAGAAGTCCCTGTAGCTAGCCTAAACTGTTAATGAAGACTAAAATAGATTTAAAGAAACGAAAATGGGTTACTCACGTGTCGGGACAATAACGTTTCGGCCAAGTCACAATGAACTCAGGACAGCATATAATCCAAGAGTCATTTGTATGTCAGACAAATCAACACATCCTTAGCTTTGAATATTGAACTTCTACTCAGATCACATATGCCAGTTTAGATAAAAGATTAAGACCATGCTGTGGAATGTTCAAAAACCTTAGATCGCCTTCCATTGGTAGAATTTTTTGTTTGATATTGACGTAGTTATTACGTTGGAGATGGAGAATCCCCTGTTCTATAAATAGCTACGTTGCAGACGCCATCAAAAAGAATTCATACGCTTAAATAAGGCTATAAAACTGATAGGAAATATCTTTAAAAGAAATAAAATAACAATAAAAAATAATGAAATTATAAAGAATTGTAATTATAAGAGTTTAATGTTGTTTTTTTTTTTTTAGTTTATCGTGGTATAAACTGTTAGTTGACGACTCACAAAGCTTACATAACGCTTCAGGCGTTACTTGCTATAAGATTCGGCAACTGACAGTATATACTACGATAAACTCAGACCCCCCTCCAAACCAAACCCCAAACCATTAAACTCTTAATTAACTGGCCATGCGATGTAAGTAACATATCAAGCATTATTGACTTATCAAAAGCACTTTGATATTTCATGTAGCAGACTGTGTGAATTCCTGCTTGGGGATGGAAAATGGAATATATCAGTACTGCCGGGACTGTTGTCAGTATGTCATCTGCCAAAATTGACACAAGTACGTCCTACCTTGTCCCGTCCACTTTGTATGGAATGACGTTAGGAAGATGTGTGTCTGGAACTCTGCAACTTGTTTATGGAAAACATCATGTTTGTTGAAGAGAATATGACAAAATACACGCAAGGACACTGATAGTAAAAATGTATGACTGAGGAAAATAGAGCACAGACTTAAGATGATGTATTTATCCATCCACATTCGCTCCAAGATCATCGTATGGTAATGCTATATTGAAAGCATTGATTAGTACACAAGGTCGTATTGATCAGTGCAAATATTCGTATCGATCACTTCAAATTATTTTATTGATCGCTACAAATTCTCGTATTCATCATTACAAATTCTCGTGTTGATTATTATAAATTCTCGTATTGATCATTATAAATTCTCATATTGATCATTACAAATTCTCGTAATGATCATTATAAATTTTCATATTGATCATTATAAATTCTCGTATTGATCATTATAAATTCTCATATTGATTATTATAAATTCTCGTATTGATTATTAAAAATTCTCATATTGATCATTATAAATTCTCGTATTGATCATTATAAATTCTCATATTGATCATTACAAATTCTCATATTGATCATTATAAATTCTCGTATTGATTATTATAAATTCTCAGGGAATACAATACTGTTTTAAAGACCGTTGGATTAAAAAGTCAGAGATTATTATTAAAGATAACATCATATGAGATTATTATTAAAGATAACATCATAAGAGATTATTGTTAAAGATAACATCATCAGAGATTGCTTTCGAGATAATATTATCCGAGATTATTGTTAAAGATAACATCATCAGAGATTGCTTTTCGAGATAATATTATCAGAGATTGTTGTTAAAGATAAAATCATCTGAAGCTGTTTTAAAAGATAACATGAGAGGAGACTATATAACTAGATAACATGATAACATATTCAGTGTTTTGAATCTTAATGATAATCCGCGCTTTAGAATGAGTTTTATTTTAAAACATTATGTTATTTACTCAAGGTTTATTTTAAATAACAACATGAAGGATTAGAACACACATTATTTGGAATACTTTTTCCAAAGGAGTTTTCTTTCTTTGAGGGAAGTTAGCAACTCGAAACCATAAATACATTTGGTAAGTGATGAAAAGGAAACGGGGCATACTGTCCAGTGTACAAAACTACTGAACGTTGTTTTGAAATCTCCGTTTGCAAGAACACAAACGCATATTCTGTAAGTACAGCCGGATTATTCGAAACACTATCATTGCTTATCATTCAGTTTACAAAGTCCAAAGAAGTTTGTCATAGACGAATACCAAAAATCAGGCTCTGTTATAACCAATTCTGGGCGCAAAATTCACACTAACATTAAAAAGGTCATCTTGTTTGGCTTCGACCATGCATAATTTATAATCATAAAATCGTCATCGTATCATATTGCACTTTCAACGACATGCCTAAATGCAAGGCTACTGAAGAGCTCTAAATATAATTTTAATTTTGGAGTTTTGAGCCTTTTTGGCTTTTAGATCTCGGACAGTTGGGGCATATGCAATTTATCGAGGAGAATCTACATGCTGCCAGAACAAGCCTGGTGATCATAAAACGTCCAAGCTAGAATTTAATTCGGCTGGATAAGTTGTTTGAACCAGTAATAAGTGACGTTACATTTTGAAAGTTTACGTTTCTGATTGGATGACATTGGCAACTGACTCTCAGACTCAAGCTCAGATTTTTTATGATCTCATGGCTAGGCCTGGTGCCGCAGTCATAACACTCAAATGTAATAAATAAATAAATTAACCTTTACTATCTTTGCTAAAATCAACAGAATTTATGGTTTAGCTTATTATTAGCAACACAAAGTAAACACAATGTCACTATCACAGGTATCCGAATTTAGGGATCAAAGCGCATTATGTTTGAGGATTCGATGAATTTAATGGTAGTTTTATCGTCACAAATAGTGTTTTACTGTCGA
Organism: Megalonaias nervosa; assembly: GCA_016617855.1. Lineage (NCBI taxonomy): Eukaryota > Metazoa > Mollusca > Bivalvia > Unionida > Unionidae > Megalonaias > Megalonaias nervosa. The sequence continues at coordinate 3,838 of JAECUM010012949.1, forward strand.
CACGTCAGAAAAAAACGGATATGTGCGACAGTATGCCCACCCAGAAATCCCTAAACACAGGAGTTCCATCCTACTTATAAGACACTACTGATAACAGTTTGGATAAATAGTAGAATATATAATTATTTTTAGCACCACTTCCAGGCATAGTCATGACGTCAAAATTCATGTCAGAATTATTGACAGTTTACCGTGGATTTTACTGCCGCAAACTTTAACGTTCGACCAATAAGAAACTTTTATCTCAAAGGATTTACGCTCCTAATTCTGTGGAATAAAGCAAACCAGTCTAGATGAAATAGGGCATATATGGGTTTGGCTGACCAGGATTAGTTGGTAATGAAAATAAAATTTTAGTACGAAGAATCTTTGGTGAGTTTTATCCTAGCTGTATCTGAAAATACAGAGACAATGCATGCATACAGACTTGAATTTGGAAAACCAATTACTGGATTTAGCACCATACCAGTTGGTGCGGAACCAATTACTGAAATTAGCACCATACTAGTTGGTGCGGAACTGAGAATAGTTGTTTCAAGCACATGCTGATCGAAAACATTCTGTGACTCGTATGATTTAATCCATGACGAAGCTTGCACCAAGGATTGTCCTATACTGAGAAATATAGGTTCGATCTTGAACAATTAGAAATTTAAATTCATTGAATTCATAATATCATGACGTTTCTAGGGATGTTTGACTGGCAAGATGACAGCCCCGACGTGATTTATGTTGACCGATATGCACATTTACCCAAAGCTGACAGCTGGTATTTTGTTGGGTTGACGCGCACGGTCTAGCAACCATTTATGGTACTGGTACGTCATCGACCACTCGGAGGATTTCGGAATATGTTCGAGGAGGTCACCTGACTCGAGTGGTGTGGGAAAAAAGTATCATGCGAATTTAGACACACAAGTCTCACGTGAACTTCTGAAGCCATTTAACGATACGGTAAATGTATACAAGGACAGAATCAACGAGCGATGCCATCGCACGAAGTGCTGACCGACGTCGCAGAACTGACCGACCGACGTCGCAGAACCGTCAGCAAACAACTGGAGCGTGTCAAAGGACCAAGTCACATTGGAAAAGTTTTCTCCATTTATAGAAAAACCCCTGGGAAACTCACCCATGGACGACAAAGAATATTATTATCAGCGGAGGAGATCCTTCCCCAGGAACCACCCAAACGTGAAAAAGGTCTTGGCAAACCCGTTGTGGAATCTCCATTGTGGAAAGCAGAGCTTTCCGTGGTTGGTGTAAACATGCAGGGCTCAAATCCACAGGATTCAAATGGGTGTTTGCAGTCGAGCAACACATCGATCAGCTCGAGGACAAGTTGGAAACACTTGTGAGTTTGTTTCGCGCTGGCAACAACGCTCCAGAAGTCATTAACGAGGTCTCGTCGATTTTTCAGCCATTGCTCACCTACCACATCATGAGCGCGGAGATATTTCGCGCGTTGATGAATGAATTCTTTCAAGACATCGATGATGTATATGACACGGATGATGAGCTCTGAATAAAGATCTCGTGTCGAGATGCTCCTCGTGTTTTCATGAAAAGAGTGCATCGATGCAACATGTCGTTGCAAATACAACCCCGAGCATAACCACTATGACCACCATGTCATCTACGAAACCGGAATTCTGCGTGGTTTTTCCGACGCCGATTATAGAGGGGCAACCTTACAAACTTGTGATCGCACTAGCTTCGTTGCGCGTTTAATACAATGGCCTAATATTCAATCGCGATCGTTTGGGAGAGAATTCATGAGAATAATTAGTGTTCTTGTCGGACGGTGGTGCAAACTGGAATATTAACGAACATCCCACAGGCTATTACGACACTGAATCGATGTTGGTGACAAAGGGCAATTCCAAAATCAACATACGAGAACATGAGCCCACACACTCAACACTGTTATCTCGACTGAATATCCACAGCTCGCGAAGGATACCGCACAGTCGTCCCTGAGAACGGTTCTTTTTTGGACCAAAGTTATGAATGAAATTTCCAAACGCCAACGAATTCTGCTTGCAGAATCTGACAGTACAAGTTACAATATCGCGCCAGACACTGTAAAGATCACCTCTACAATTCAGATTCATCAAACTGTGATGCGTTCAGAGGCTCTTGCATTGCCGCTCAAGAATACATATTATTCGGTTTATCAGCAAATGCGCCCTTGGGTGATCGGCTCTCGATGACTCCCACGGCGCTCGCGTTTTATATGTACAACAATTCTCGACTAACGCATACACATTTTATACTCGTGAACTAAGATGGGCACGCGTTGAACCTCTGCGGGGGGACACTGACCATACAACTGTACATCGGAGATCGACCTTTAATGTGTACAATGATGGTAGTTTATGTACGGATGAGACCCGTGTGTATTGTCAACTACTCATATTACAGAAATGGTCTCAGAAATATTGTCCAGGGATTGTTTACAGGTGTGCCAAATGTTCTCGAGGGTCTGACCTCGCGCGCTACAGTGTTTGCTCAACAAGCTGTAATGCGAGTCGTTTATCAAAAGCATTGCTGCTATAAGTTACAAAATCTTACCAATAGAAAAAATTTAATGGACCCTCAAAGATGCCCACGCGAAAATATAATCGAAGTGGAACAACAGCTGGGAGACGAAATCGTCAAGAAAACCTTCGTACCTGCGATGTAAAAAGGCAAGTATGTTATGCTTTGTACACTCGTCGCGGCAGCAACCATTAGCATGGATATGGCGGAAATTGCAACTACGCTGACTATAATAGGCACCCCAATCGGATTTGCCGTCGGAGCTAAATCGATAGTAACTGATGGTATCATGTTGGCGGAGATGGAAAAGTTTCGAAGATCACGTGTGCAGATACGGGACTGCGACGCAGAACAGAAACAACCAATTGATTTGCATGCGGAAATGAATCGGACAAACGCTCGCCAGTAGATTCTGCAAACGGTCTCTAGGGCGACCTCGAGAGCTGTTTGGGTCCATGTTTGTGTGCGCCGAACAATTGTACGCGCTGCAATCGCGTTCGTCACAGAGTCAAAATCATTAGCTGAAGAAGTCTTGAACCCGGATAAGTAATAAAAATCTAAAAACCCGATAAAACCACTGGTCTATTCGTTAAGATCCCATGGAGTGGGTTGTGGTCTTAAGTAAAAGTAGACTGGTAATGCACAAAGCTACACAAATGTTTTGTCCCGAGTAAGTGGAAAGAGCGAGTTTGGTATCGCTTATGGTCACATCGGGGTCATCAGGATTAGGCGCATTCATACGCCGTATCGGACGATTTTTAAAATGTTCTTTTTTCCGCCAATCAGTGCAAAACAAGAATGCAGTTTTGTTCTTATTATAGTTCTCCTCCATTTTTTACCCATTCCATACATTTGTTAGTTTTAAACTGTGGATGGAAATGAAAGCAAATTTAGAAGCATAAGACAATGGATTCGGTGCACGTAACGATATGTCTACATGGTTACAGTCTCTCTATCAGCTAAGTAGGACCAAATGGGGTATGTAATACGCGTATATAAGATTTCGATAGTTTCCTCTAAATCACGAGGAACATAGGGATCATACATCATTGTGAAATGACCTATTAAAGTTAATGAAAGAGGCAATTAGTACCACAAAAATTTCATTCAACTCTGATATTCGAACACAATTTAAATTTTACTTCCTACAATTAAACTTCAGCTACGTCATAATTTAATGTGCAGTTTTCTTTATGAATATGTCTCGCTTCAGACACAGTAATGATAAGTATAGAAAGGTCTTGATAATGTATCAATGCATATCATAGCAACCAATGAGAAGAACAACGAATGGATATATTTAGCTGCTATATCTTTTGTCAAAATTTACTGCTGCTCGAGTGTAGGATTAAATAACTATCCTTTCACTTTTATTTAGAGTAATATTATAATCCCGTTACGGTCCCGTGTGCTGAGGCTGTGCTAGACATTTTGTATATTTTTTATTACTATGAATGTCAGTCTAGTTAAACAAAACCGTATGTATAGACAGTTGTGACCTATTTTCTTCAAGAATCATAAACTCGTATTCTACTATTACAACAACAACTACTAATATCTGTCTCTCTCATACACATACAAACAAACAGGCACACGTTTTTCATGGTGATTTGATTAAGCACCAAAAATCGGCGCAAAGTGTCTTATTGGCAACACGAAAGAAAATCATAATTACCATCGACACTAAAACTATTAGGACATATTGGATACCTCACATGCATTTTGTACTTATAGGGAAGGAAAGACACGTCTGACGAAATCCTCATCTATCAGAGAACAAGGCAATAACTCTCTCTTCTAATCACAGTGTTAGGGCAATACTTATTAGAGTCAGTCAAAGTGCTGAAGATGCTAAGCTGTTCTGAACATAGTGACAATGCTAAACTGTTCTGAACATAGTGACAATGCTAAACTGTTCTGAACATAGTGACAATGCTAAACTATTCTGAACATAGTGACAACGCTAAACTATTCTGAACATGGTGACAATGCTAAACTATTCTGAACATGGTGACAATGCTAAACTGTTCTGAACATAGTGACAATGCTAAACTATTCTGAACATGGTGACAATGCTAAACTATTCTGAACATGGTGACAATGCTAAACTGTTCTGAACATGGTGACGATGCTAAACTGTTCTGAACATGGTGACAGTGCATACTGTTCTGAACATGGTGACAATGCTAAACTGTTCTGAACATGGTGACAATGCTAAACTCTTCTAAACATGGAAATCCTGGATATCTGGATAATCTGGATATCTTGTCCATTTTACTTTTCTTGAATAACGATAATAAGCTGCAAAATAAGTTATAAACATTTGTATTCATAAAGTTTGAAAACCAGTAGATGATGTTTGAAAGGGTTCCTACTCTATACCGATTTTATAACATAATTTTTGCCCAAAACTTTAAACACAAAATAATAACGAGAATAATGTAACGCAAACATATCACTTTACTTTGCCGTATCAAATTAGTTTCGTTGCCATGGTTATCACTACAAAGTTGCATTAGAAAGCATATCGCGGTCGTTTAGCAGTAACAGCTTGTATACATGAACAACGATTCTCCAGTTATTTTCGTTGCAAAATAGAGCACTGTGCAAGTCGTATGCCGTTAAAATCAAACGCTCTTTCATATATGCCAAGATTAACAGGTGGGCACTATCCAAAACGATACTACCAGGTGGCAAGTTTAAATGTGCATACATGTTCGTATAGCGCTCTTTGACACAATATGTACGACATACAATAATAACCTTTCTTGTGTGGAACATTTATCCTTGTATGGGTATGCATAATTTATATGTGTGTATAGGGGCGATGTCTATATGTGAATGTGTATATATGTACATATGTGTTTGTGTAAATGAATATGTCGACATTTGTACACTGTCACATTTCTTAAGTCGACTTATCCAAACATTACGTAAACACGTCCCTTGACTCATTCAAACATGATGTTAAGACGTGAAACGTCCCTTGCTTGCTAAGTGGACATCTTCAAACATGACTGAAATACTAGCATTGCCTTCTTAGGTGACTGCCTGAACATACCTTTAGACATTTACCTTTCACAAAAAGTCAACTTTAAAAAATGTACAAATTTAAGTTTTTTAAACAGAGTGCTATAAAGATATAATTTTACAAAAAGTACATTGTCAATAACTTGGAAATTTTCACCAACAGGTCTTGGGACAAGTAACCAACAAGAGGTGACAACAACGCCACCACCTTAGGAAGGGAAGGTACAACATTCTTTGCTGTCAACCACACGACAGACAATGACACCATCTCTTGCAAATGTATCATATAGAACACAAACGAAGGCAACATCAACTCAATCTTCGCCACAAAGATCAAAATCGACTGGAGTGGTATCTATGAGAATTTTCCTGACGGAATTACGACAGTTGAAACCTCTTCAAAGAATGCATCAGCTGAAGGATACACATTTAAAACAACCTTCTCAGTGTTAATGACAGCAACAGCAAGGAACACTTTCCTCTAAAATCCTGGAATCGTTCAACATTTCAGCAATGGACAAACGGACTAGTTAGTATTAGAACAAAATAATACCATATTTTAGTTGAAAAATGTGTCCATCTTATAATCAACAAAGTTTCATCGAAAGCTCTTATTTAATTCTCACACTTATCAGAAGCATTGTATGGCTCTCGTTGTTTGGTTAATCATGCTAGAAGGATACTGTTGATCACATAATAGAATACTGCATTCGTTGTCGATAATAATCTTCCTTGCAAATAAATATAAGGCACATAAAAAAAGATATCAATCAAAAGAGCGCAAACTATTTTGTTCAATGGAGTTATGAAACTTACTACCTCATTAACTATCTTCCTGTGTTTGCAATGCTTGCAAAAAGCCTATTTGAATCCACTGACTTTTACGTTGTCAAACATTCATGTCCTCATTTCTTACTGTTTCTGTCCATGATAATTCATATCAAGCCAATAGCGACCAGGTTGTTTGTCAAGCTGCTTTGTGCAACAGCGGCTCAGTTACATATCAAAGTTCCTTCACGGGCTAGGCGACCTGAAATCGCTCGCATGGTCGCTAATGAAGAAAATTGTCGTCGTAACACAGCTAGTATTGTCTCCGAGACTATCGCGTTTAGTTGTAAACAAATCATAATCCACGAGTTTAAGTTGACAAGCGCATTGATGAGTTAGAAGATTACCGGGGAAACGTCCCTCACCGTAAAGCTTCTCTCGAACATGCAACCGGAATCACATTAACGTGGCAGCATGCCGGTGCAACACCAATCGCGTGCGGGTTCAAGGTGAATATTATCCTCGGTTGGTTCTCCATCATGCCCATTTCCTCCACAGTGGTTTTGGGGTGATTCGCTTGTGAACTTGAACGGCAAGGACACAGAGACCATCCCTTGCTAAGTGGACTCTTTCAAGCATAATGTTAACAAATGGAACATCCCTTGTTTGCCAAGTGGACTTGTTCAAACATGACTGCAAATACTAGCATTGTCCTTAAAAGTGTCTTGCTGAAAATACTTTTAGACAATCACCTTTCACTACAATTCAACTTTAAAAATGTACAGAACTTTTTCAAAAAGCTTCTTCTTAAAATAGATTGCCAATAAGATAGTAATTTCACAAAAAAAGCATGGTCAATAATTTGCAAAGTTTTACCATAGGCATTGGGACAAGTAAACAACAAAAAATAACAACAACGCCACCAAGAAAAGAAGGAAAGATACAAGATTCCTTGCTGTCAACCACGCTACAAACAATGGCATCAACAATAACACCGTCTCTTGCAAATGTATCATATAGAACACAAACGAAGGCAACATGAACTCAATCTTCGTCACAAAGATCAAAATCGACAAGAGCGGTGTCTATGAGAAATTTTCCTGACGGAATTATGACACTTGAAACCTCTCCAAAGAATGAATCAACTGAAAGAAACACATTTAAAACAACCTTCTCAGTGTTAATGACAACAACAACAAGGAACACTTTGCCAAAACATTGGACTGGTTACCCAACCACGATGGGAAAAACACATAACAGAACTTCCTCTAAAATCCTGGAATTGTTCAGCATTTCAGTAATGGACAAATGGACTAGTAAGTATTAGATCAAAATAATATCGATATTTTATTTGAAAATGTGTCCATATTATCATCAGCAAAGATTCATCAAAAGGTCTAATTTAATTCTCACACTGATCAGCCGCCTTGTATGGCTCTTAGTGTTTGGTTAATCATGCTAGAAGGATACCGTTGATCACATGACATAATACTGGATTCATTATCGATAATAATCTTCCTTGCAAATAAATATAAAGAACATACAAAGGATTTCAAAAGAGCGCAAACTATTTTGTTCAATGGACTTATGAAACTTTCTACCTTATTAACTATCTTCCTGTGTTTACAATGCTTGCAAAAAGCCTATTTGAATCCACTAACTTTATTTACGCAAACATTGAAGTCCTTATTTCTTATTGTTTCTGTCCATGATAGTTCAAAACAAGCCGAAAACGATCAGGTTGTTCAAGCTGCTTTGCTCAACAACAGCTCAGTTACGTAACAAAGTTCTTTCACGGGCTTGGCCACCTGAAATAGTTCGCATGGTCGCTAATGAAGAAAACTGTCGTCGAATCGCAGCTACTATTGCCGCTGAGACTATCGCGTATAATCGTAAACGAATCAAAATCCCTGAGCTTAAGTTGACAAGCGCATTGATGGTATAGAAGATTACTGGCAATCGTCCCACGAGGTAAAGCGTCTCTAGAACATGCGTCCGGAATCATATGAACGTGGCAGCATGCCGGTGCAACAGGACTCGCATCTGGGTTCTAAGTGAATATTGTTATCGGTTGGCTGTCCGTCATGCACATTTCCTCCACTGTGATTTTGGGGTGATGACCTTTAGAATTTCGCCTTTCACAGTAATTCACCTTGAAAAATGTACAAAACAAAGGTTTTGTTCAAATAGATTGCCATTAAGATAGTAATTTCACAAAATGTCATGGTCAATATTTTGCAAACGTTCACCCATAGGTATTGGGATAAGTAAGCAACAAGAAATAACTACAACGCCACCACCAAAAGAAGGAAAGGAACAAGATTCATTACCGCCAACCACACTACAAACAAGGTCATCAACAAGGACACCATCTCTAGCAAATGCATCATATAATACACAAACGAAGGCAACATCAACTCAATCTTCGCCACAAAGATCAAAGTCGACTGGAGTGGTATATGTAAGAAACTTTCCTGACATAATTACGACAGTTGAAACCTCTCCAAAGAATGCATCAGCTGAAGGATACACATTTAATGCAACCTCCACAGTGTTAATGACAGCAACAACAAGGAACACATTGCCAAGACATTGGACTGTTTACCCAACCACGATGGAAAAAGCACATTACAGAACTTCCTCTAAAATTCTAGAATCTTTCAACATTACAGCAACAGAAAAATGGCATGTAAGTATTAGAACAAAATAATACCGGTATTTCATTTGAAAAATGTGTCTATGTTATGATCAATACAGTTGCGTAGAAAGGTCTTTTCTAGTTCTCACACTTGTCCACAGCCTTTTATGGCTCTCAATGTTAATCATGCTAGAAGGATACTGTCGATCACATAATAGAATTTTGCATTCATTGTCGATAATACCCTTCCTAATACTCTTCCTTGCAAATAAATAAAAGGAACATACAAACGATTTAAAAACAGCACAAACCTATTTCAATGGCGTTATGAAACTTACTACTTTATTAATTATCTCTTTGCAATGCTTGCACAAAGCCTCTTTGAATGCACTGACTGTTATTTTGTCAAGCAGTCAAGTCCTTCTTTCTTATTGTTTCTGTCCATGATAGTTCAAAACAAGTCGAACACTATCAGGTTAAGTTTAAATATGGCTGTTTATCCAAGGTAGTAACGTCTTGTAATAGGGATACTACTATATCCTCCAGAGATTAATTTTCATGTCATTATACATTAGAAGAACATCCACTGTGTCGCACATCAAGGCAGCTAAAGCTAAACAAAAACGTTGAATACGACTTTTGGATTGTTGTAGGAATTCAAACACTCAGCTGCACCATCTTTATTATTCTACTCCCGTGGACAACATGACTTAACAACAATTCTCATTACTCGACTTTATTGCATTTTATTCGGAGTACATGATCTTCCATTCTCAGTAACTAGATGATCTAAGCATTTTCCTCTGCCATATATTCCATTTTTAGTGTCTACTTTACTGTAAGCATAGCGCGAGGATTGGCTGGTTTGCTTGAATCTGCCATTGTTTTGTTCTCTTCAATTACAGATACAGTCTGTTGTTTTCCTTTTACGAGCCAAAGTGTTATTTATTAGCCAAAATGCACCAACTTCATTAATGTGTTCTCGTCACAAAATTTTGTCTAATGCTAGTACGTAATTATACAAGAAATTGTTATATTTCTGCTTAAAATGCGTTTCACTCTCACATTAGATTTAGGGATATATGTCTGTTCCCTCCCAAATCAAACCTTACTAGAAAGACAACAATTGTCGCTTCTGTTTATGTCACATGGAAAAAGGCAATACCTTTTGTCCATTACATCCCATGCCACCACCAGGGGTCGCTAGCTTTTAATCTTCGCTGTGATACAGTCAACATAGTATAAAAACCTCCACACAATCTACGCCAATATGGATGTGAATTTCAAACATCCATCCAGGAACTGAGTTTATATTGTGCATAAATCACCCCCTTTGAATTTGTTCCAATAGTTTATTGAAAAGGTCACTTTCTCGGACTGTTAATACCGCTTGGTACAACAAGATATCGTTGATTTTGCATGTTGTTCTTCACATTCTTGCGCGTATTGTCTATTGTTCGCTCATTCAGTGTTGTTTTAGCCAATTATTAACACGCGTTGCTGCCGATTTATGCATTGTGTGTGTTCTTGAGTCCTTACAGTACAACATGTCAAAAAGTGCAATAAATGCAAGAAGTTTAAAGCCACGGCATACGTGCAATAGTCGTGCCCGGCATGAACAGAATGTTCTGAACCATGTGGTCCAGAAACGTATGGAATGCTATCATGCAAGAAACGGCAACAGAAAACAAAAAGATCTGAAAATCTCATAAGGATAACTTAGACGTATTAATCATTCATCCAAATAACGTATCCCTAACGAGCCTGGTTGGGGACGATTTTGGGGTATTACTACAGATGGATCGACTGGTTAGGGGAGAGTGTCCCCCAAATTTTAGGCAGTACTGCGAGGGTAAGTCCCCTTGCATGTCCGAGCATTGGCCTTCAAGACTGAATGGCAGGTGCATATGGTTTTTGACGGATCCATTGAATCCATCCTGTACTACGGTATCGTCGTTCAGACATGCCAACGGCTTTATCTCTTTACAAATATGGGGACTGCAGTGGTAGCTCTATCCGTCTCGTCAGGTCAACAACTACACATATATACCAGTATGAGGGTTTTAGTGATAAACCCATCCGCCCAACTATGCCCACGGCATGTCCGGTACCAGCTTCGAACGGACTAGCAACCGTGCCGGCCATACGCTCCTTTGAACCAACAGTCCTAACCGGTTTGACAAATTTGTCAGACGGGGTCGGCTTTCCATATTTTCACTGCTTACCCAATGGGAAATTGCTATGGTTGATACGGAGATGACTTTGTCGTCTATGCCACCGGGGATGAACTTTCCGGATATGGAGGCAGAACCAGAACAGGACACTACACACATCGATTATGAAGATACACTTAATCAACAGCCTTGCTCAGATCCAACCATGAAGCAGATTGAGTTGAACTTTATGGGTACCGTCGAAGAGATATGCTGAATGTTGTGGGTTTCAGAATGCATTCCACCCCCATCCCCTACTACCATGCATGACTGTAAAAGTTAAACCTTGGGTAGACATCGATGATGAGGAAGAGCATTCGTCCTTCCGGTTGCGTACGCAGACAGCGGAGATCAGAGCCATCTGTCTGGAAGGCTTTGTGATCATGGGAATTCTAAGGGCTTGTTTACCGAAACCTAGTATCATCGCGCTCGTACAAAACGCACTCAGACGCCTTGCATGCCGAACTGCCGGCTCTGGATAAGAATTTAGTGGCTATCCACATATCTGCCCCACCTTTCATAAAGTGACAAGAATGTTTCATGCCACAGCTTGTTCAAATGTTGTTGTCACGTCTATCATGTTAGATCTGACCGTATTGACAATTTTCATGGTTACGTAAAACTCAGTCAATGACCATGTCTTTGACGCAAAGGCCCGAATTGCTTAGATCATTAATGCGACAACTGACTATTCAATGGCAAATGCGCTGACTGCCTCTAAGAATCTCGGCCTGATACGACATGACGATTGTTTGCTTTCCATTAAACCACATCATCACCCGTGCATTACCGATGATGCCGTTCAGCACGACTTTACTATTTGGGGACAAAATTGAAGACATTGGGAGGCAGGCAGCTAAGGAATTTCGATCCCAGCCAGGAGGTAACACCCAAATCATTTTAGGATGCAACCTTGGGAGGGTAGTGGCAAGAATCCCCTTATCTCCTCTTCTAAGACTACTAACTCGACGCTGTCCTACCACCCTTCCACTCTCGCAGATAACCTGGGTCCCAAGCTCCTGCAATTCCAGTCTGTTTGGATCAACCCAGTTGCAGAAAACGAATAGGTAATCCAGATTATTTCAGAGGGGCTTTTGATTCATGTATCTGAGCTCCTTCTCTTTCTTCTCCCCCTCTAACTGCCATAACTTCAGATCGGGAGAAGGATAATAGTCTACAATAGGGTATACGGTATCTAGTTGAGAAAAGGGAGGCGGAGATTGTGAGGAAACCACAATATCTGTGGTTTTATTTAGGCATTTCATTATACAAGAAGCCAACTGTAAGATGAGGCTGATCATTGACCTGAGTAGCCTCAGTTAATACATTCTTCCGCCAATGTTCAAGATGACGATGTCAAAATCGATACGACTCGCGATCAGAAGGGATGAGTATCCCATCAGTTTCGATCTGACTGATACATATTTTCAAGTCCATCATCACTCGGCGTCACGACATGGTTTATCAGTTTCGAGTTCTTTCATTTAGTCTTATCATCAGCCTCATGGGTTTTGCCAAAATCATAAATTGTGTCGTTATCCTGTTTCTGTCGACTACCTCTACATCAATGGCAGCGATCTTCGACGACATCCTCAAGAAGCATATGCTAAAAATTAGATTCTTCTCAAGATCAGGAACGACCGCCGATTACTTTTGAATCATCTTATTTCTCTCGTGAGCTGGGAAAAGTCTGGTTCTTATGAGTCCCAGTGTTTTGTCAGTCTGGATATGGAGGTAATCACCCATCTTAATCTGTTACGACTCCCTTATGCTCGCGTAAAACGAATCGTCAAATTTGTCGAGTCCGTTTCCAACAGGACTTTCAGCAAAGGATTTCTTACAGCTTCTCGGATTATTCAATGATGTATTTTACTTGGTCGCCCTGTGCCGTCTTTTTATGCACCCCTAACAGATGATCATGCTGACTCAATGACGTACATTTGCCAGTCAACTCAATGAAAAAGTCAAGATCACGAACGAGGTACATTCATTCCTGCGACAGTGACGCAACCACGATTGGCTCATCACATGAATTCCCCTGGAGAAGAAACGGTCAGAGGTGTTAATATGTACTGATGCCAGTATTCACAGTTGTGAAGTCCATTTGTTGCCGGGCTTCGATAAAGTCAGTTTGGGAGCCATATGAACTACCTTTCCTCATCAACCTTCTCGAAATGCAGACTGTCAGCAACGTCTTTCAGCTATAGAAAGACAAACTCTCAGTGAAAACAATCTTGATTATGTCGGACAACTCTGTAGTATTCAAACATCGATGTCGTGGTTAAAAATCACAACAACAACAAAAATAGAAAATTTAAGCCCATAAAAACTTGGAACGATCAATACAAGTTCGCTCACAGCAAAACACAAGCATCCTGAAACTCCATATTTAATATGTGTGTTGCGGTGGTTCAATAAAGCAACCACATATTGGCGACAAACCCATTTAGTTGTTATTAAATAAAGTAATAGAGCGATCCAATTTGCGGAAGAAACGCAGACTGTGATATATTGATCGATATGGTAGAAGTTCATTGACAAAATTTTTCGTTGTTGTTGTTGCTGTTGTGGGGCTTAACGCCATTTTTCAGCACACGATAGGCTATACATGGAGGCCAGTATTAATGGTGGAGGAAGAAACCGGGAAATCCCTGGAAAGAACCACCGACCCACGAGAAGCTACTGGCAATCTTTCTCACATATCCACATTCGCCGAATCCTAGACTCGAACCCACGCAGACAGAGGTGAGATGGCAGTGATCCGTAACGGGAAGCGCTTTAGACCACTCGGCCACTCGGGGCCCGGCCAAAATTTTTCGTAAAGACAGAATGAATATGGAATTAGTCAATTGGTAGTTCAGTATAATTTGACTCCATGGGCCACATGAAGCTTGAGAATATGGTTATGAAGGGGAGTATTATTGCAAATAAGGAGAAACTATTCAGAGGTAAAACTTCAGTAATCAGACATCAACTAGCTCGCCCCCTACCACATGATTTCCTACTGCCCAAAGTTCAAGGCTCTAATTGGTTAACACCAATATCTTGAAACCAACTACATGTCTGATCACAAATAAATAGAAACTTCAGATGTAATAAATATGCACCACTACCCCATTACTCTACACACCTAATTAACTCTAAGTCTATGACACAATATAGAGCAGAGCGGAGTTGACATTAGACGAAATCTGAAACACATATAGAGCAAACGGGTGAATTTATCTGTTGGTATAAAATACTACTCAAGCTATGTCGGTATAAAATACTGTACTAAAATGCATTTAATCAAATGTTTCTTGCACTGATTCATTGCCATGACGACAACAGATTCCCAGACTGCCAAGACGTTTTGTATGGTTGATTGGGGTCCCGTTTAGACATCTAAACTAGTGGTGGGATGCTTTCATCACATTCTAACTGACTAATAAGACATGCTTCCTAGACACTCTAAATTTAGCTCGCAGAACAGTAAAATTCATACCTTATCTGTCTACCCAAACTATACGCTGTTCCATCACGATCGTTCGGTTTATTACATGATGGTCCTAATTGTATCGTTTAAACCTAGCTCAAACTCAATGACAATCAGTATTTAGTTTGAATGGCTGACTTCAACGGGAGCCATTCGAGGCATTGAAGTGGCACCGGAAATGTATTAAGCCGATCCGAATATGTGCGATCTAGCATGTTGCTTCCACTCGGAGAAGAAACGAACGATATTTCCATTCAAGATCTTTCGTCATGGATTCACTTGGTAAAACGAACAAGTCGAGGTCTCAGTTTGCTTGTAAGGGCTTGATTTATGACTTTGATAGATATTCTTGCAATGTATTGTAAATACACAAAACTGCATACGTGTTTCGTTCTGACTCGGCAGAAAGAACGGGTTTGATATGGCATAGAGATGCATCGAGGCCGTCGGACAGGGACGTGTTCATAATCCATATCAAACGATTTCTTTTCTTGACTCAGAACAAAGCACGAATGCGGTATTGTATTTCTCACATACCGCACTCTTTTACGGCTTCTAAATATTTTAGCTTTACTGTATTAATGGAATTCAAAACGAATGAATGAATAAAGGATTTAAGTCGCATATGCTATCTAAGAGCTTTCGAGACTGGTTAATTCTCGAGAGTCGAGATTTTTAATTGGTCGGGATTGTAGGAATGGTGCCATTACAATCCCGCGTTTATGTGCGATGGTCGCACTTCTTAGTTATATGTCTGGCCGAGGAAAAGGAGGAGAGGGACCCAGGAGGGCGCCACGAAACAACACACAGGGCACCACCACACACCCACAACCAGCCGCCCCGCACACAGAGGAGGGGCAAAGCGCACCCCGGGACCGTTCAATTAATTTTCGTACTGGAACACCAGGCCGCACTTGATTGGTCAAATTTAGTCAAGTTGTACTAGTGGACAACCTTATCGCCAATAGTGTGTAAGTCACCTGTGTAATTGTCCTAATGTATGAGTTTTAGAATTTCATTACTCGAAACTATAGTAGTTGGTATTTTGGGTACAG
>JAECUM010012950.1:0-49942 GCA_016617855.1 Megalonaias nervosa
AAATTTGCCGTTGCATTCAGTGTCACCAGGAAAGAGAGGCAGAGTCGAACAGACTATGAAGTCTTCTTGAACACTTTTGTTATGAGGAAGGACTGTATCTGTGTGATCTTTTCTGGGGAAACATGAACTATCCTTTGAATAGCAAAGAAATTCATTCCCATCTAAACAAGCATTTGAGTTGTCATATCTGACTTTCTCCTAATTGGAAATTAACCCCAGACAAGTCAATGCCTTTCAATAAAGTGTTAAATTCCTGTTTTACTTCTAAGCCTCTGAAAGTGTCCCAAATTTTATGAGGATCCTGGTATCCAATGACCCAGAAGGCTATGGACACATATGTATCAGAAGAATGTGGTCATTTGTTGCCATATGTCCATATGTTTCCTCTTCCATTGCTTGACCAGTATGGTACAATGGAGACAGAAATACTAGGTGTAAGAACTGATGTATAATATAGAGTTAATTGTTCTGTCTCTGCTGATGAGCAAGGCAGTATTTTCAATTTATTTCTCTCTCACTTTAGAGAAGGGTATTGGTGGTCCCCTCTCAATGCAGGATAGATGAAGTCCCATTTGTTTTGTTTGATAATGAAGCCAGAGAAAAGGACAGGAAGGGTCAGTGACCTGTCTGGTTAGCCCACCAGTAAACAGAATGTCATTCACCATGCCATTGGAGAATAAGGAGACATTCCAGGCTCACCACCAGGTCCTGGTAGTCACCAAGCCATGTGGACTTGACAGAAAAAGTATGTGTGTGTTTGTGTGTGTGTGTATGTGTTTTAATCTGGTCTGTTTCCCCAGATGTGGCAACATCTGGCTGGGTAAAGACTGAAGTATGATGCCTGATCAGATGATTGTCAACCAATGATCATTTCATGCATATTATTATAATTCTATAATGGTTTGCCCAGGTTTTAGATTTTATCCCGATTTCCAATCACAGAGAAGTTCTAACTTGTATATAGTAATTTAAATATAATTAAAGAAATATATTTCTTTAATAACATTTAAAATACTGGTATGACAGTATTTTAGTATTTTGTAAGTAAACTGAATTTCAGATTTTCATAGTTTCATTTGCCCAGAATTTGGAAACTCTTAAAAGCTTGTTTTTACAATTTTCATTCAAGTAGGTTGTACTATTCTCCACTTAGTGGACTGCGCCATGATAATATAAACCATGCATTCATTTACCAAATTTAATTGAGAAAATATAAATTTAAATATAAACATATAAATATAAGATATATAAATGTAAATAAATATAAACTTGGTATATATTTTGTTAACCTAGACCTGTAATCCTTTCATAATATTTACAACAAAATCTGTTATTTTTAAGCAAAAAAGAAATTGTGGTGTATTGTGCTAACCTAGCTTTATGAAGCTTGGAATAAGGTTATGAATTAAAATCAGCATTGCTGTAAAAATTAAACTGGTGATACAAGTCAGAAAAAATGAGAGAACATAAGAAAAAGGAAAATATAAGATATTCTTTATTTATTATAACATCATGAAAACCATACATTTATTATTTCTTCTGTGTAATCTCTTCTATCTTTATAGATTTCATTATGAAAAAAAGTAAAAAACATATCAGCACCAAAAATGCTTGCATATCTCTACCCTCTTTTCACATCAAGTACCAGGTGAACTCAGAATTTATGATTTGAAGAAACCTAACAAATGGTCATAACAAATGGTGTCAGAACTGGGATCTTGAAAAAAAATTAAAACAAAATTTTAGGAAATATGAAAGATCAAACTGAATTAGCTATGTTCTGAATATTTACTTGTTAACCTAGTACTGCTAGTGGAAGCAAAATGGATGCAAATATCAGAGGTAAGTATCTGGAGAGTGTTTAAGGAGGTGCATCTCCCTCCAGTGAAATTAATAAATAAAATGAGAACAGAAAAAATATGTTCATGAATACTTGGAAATCAGTACTCTCTTTTTAACTTGTAGGAAAAGTTAAACAGAAATTCAAGTCAGTTTGCACATGATGTGAAAGATGCTATTTTGTCTCTCAGTGAAACAATAAGTGCAGAATTTAATAACATTTCTCACAAATTACATGAAATGCTGAAAGGATTGAAAAAATTGGAAGTAACTAATCTATTAAAGAAAACTCAAAATAAATTCAAAGTGCAAAATAATCTCAAAGCAATGTTTCAAACCCTAATGAGAAAACTTTGCATAAATCTCAACAAACACAATGACTAAAATAAAACCTCAGTTATTTGATGGAAATGTAGATATTGACGAATATCTCATACAATGCATTATGGTGATAGAAATCAATGGTTGGAGTAATTACGCAAAAGCACTTTACCAAGCCAGGAGTTTGTCTAGTGCATTTTATTCACTGCTTAGTGAATTTAATATGGACAGAGAACCGACTACAATACTCTAGTTGGAGTAGTCATGAACATATTTGGTTCCATGCAGAGAGCAGAGATCTCTTGCTCAATCTTAAAGACTTGATACAGAAAGGGGAGACAATTCTGAACTAGATCAGAAAGTCAGAAAACTTGCCAGATTTTCATATCCTACTGCAAGTAGTGATGTAGTGGAAATCTTAGAATAGATTAATTCAGTGAAGCCATCAATGACTCTGAAATAAGACTGAGATGTATGGAACATAGGCCAAATACTATGTCAGAGTTTCCTGTAAAACTGGAAACACACAGAATAGTTGATAGAGAAAGACAGCAGTATGTTCTTTTCAAGAGAATGAACTTAAAAGGTGTGAAGGTCTAAACCAAAACTTTGGGTGAGATAAATTCAGACAAAACTTGGAAAAGATCACTGCAGCAATAAATGAACTTTGTCAACAAAATAGCAGTTATGATCAGAAAAATCAGTTTTGGACAGAATAACAAGTGAAAAGGACCCAACAAAGCAATAAATCACAAATTTCCAAGGTCCAACAAATCAGATCAAAGAGAGAAATGACGGAAATCAGTCAAAGGAAGGATCTAGTGGTTTTAACCATCAGCACAATAAATTCAAGCCTAATTGGGGAGATAACTCAAGACAATCCAAATTATAGGTCAAATTATAAAAATTCAAGAATGCTTCAGGGTGCTTTAAGAGAAAACAGAAGTCAAGGTCAAAGGTATAACCATGAAAACTGTAATGGGGTGAGTGTAAGGATCAAAACACTACCCTCTCTAATAGTACGTCTCCAATAATAAAGTTTACCTGTGAAAAGATGAAGGATAATTTGTATAGGCAAGAATAAACAACAGTGAAGTGAAATTGATTTGTCACACAGGAGTAAGTATCTATTTTATGAGAAAGTGTAGTAAAACACTGGTCAAATCCAACAAAATGCAACCCAGTAGATAGCACATTGGTAAATTACTAGTGACACTGTTCCATTTTATGGTAAAACATTGATGATAGTCTTGATGTACCTTTCAGTTCAAACTGTGGTTTAGTCTTGATATGAAATCAGGTTATTGGTAATATGAAATCAAGGAAGAAGATGGACCAAAATTTGCTGTTTGTTTTTTTCAATACATGGTGATGAACAGAGGATGTGGGGAAAAAAAATTGTGTTTGGTCTTTAAAATGCACCTGCACTTTCATCAGATTGACGCAAGTTGTACTTTCTGGTCTATTATGGAAAAGTTTGATATTGAATCTAAATGATCTGCTTTGACCTTTGCAAGTCCTTTGAGGGTTAACATGGAAATCTTACCATTGTCTTTGTGAGGTTGCAACAAGCCAATCTGAAACTCAATCCAAAGAAATGTTCTCTTTTTCAGAAGCAAGTTTCTTTCTTAGGTCGCTTGACAACCAAATCGGATGTATGGACACTGTCTAATATGAATAAAACCATTAAGAATGGTCTGTGCCAAGAAATGTCAAACAAGCATAAAAGCTTGGTTTCCCTTTGTTCATATTACAGATCATATGTTCACAGATTTGCTGGCATTAACTGGCAGAAAAATGGTGAAGTTCAAATGAACTGATGAATGTCAAACGTCATTTGATACTTTGAAGCAATCTTTAACAAAAATGCTAATATTAATTGCCATTCATTTTTTATTGTGATGCTTCAAATACTGCTGTCTTATCCCAAGTCCAGGATGGAAAAAAAGTTTGGTTTAGTGTTTAACGGCACAGCATCAGAAGTTGGTTATTTAGTGCCAAGGCAATTTGAGTAAAGTACCTTGCCCAAGGACACAGCATGGTAGCTGGCCCAGGCTGGTCTGATTGTAGGATCTGAATCCTGGATTTGAATCCAGAGCAAACATTCAATTTTCTGGTGAGAACATGAAAATGAATTATAATCTGAGAGTTAATCTCCATAACTACAATGTAGGTGAAAAAGAGTGATATATTTTACATCAAAAAATAAGAGGATTCAATCCAAAATTACAAGGAGGCTGGAAAGATCCATCTAAAACCCTTTCAAACTTAATGAAGTCCAATTGAAAATACAAGAAAGTTCAAGGCACAAGCCAAAGACGACAAACTCCAATCATTTCATGGAGAAGTTACCTCCCCTTGGTTCAATATTGCTAATTCCTGTGAAAAATGAAGTGCCTAAAATACCTTACATTTGACACTAACAGTTTATTCTGCATCTGTTGCTACAAGAAACTGATTTTTTTAAAAATTGCTGAGTGAAGTTTATAGAAATGAATGAATGCAAACTGAGTATATTTAGATTGTGCCGAGTTTAAAATTTGGTTGAAAATGGTGAAATGGTTGGATTGGGTTCGAGAAACTAGAAAGGGTAAATTAATGCAGACCTCTGGACCTAAAAAAAACTAGAATAAACCATACAGATACATCCATACAAGGAACTCATTAGCAAATGTATAAAAATTAAATACATGATCTCGATGTACATCCAAAACTGTATAAATTTTACGGTGAATTTCAATTATGAATACTCACCTTATTTAATGCACAATAATGTTAAAACCTCTTGATTTCCTGAAGTAACTTTCCCATTCCTTGATTTTTCTTCATGTTTGAACAAATAAAGTTCAAGGTCATGTAATCCCTCTGAAATAAAACAAGTCTGGATTACGTATTGCATATTCAACAAATAAATATTTTAACATGGCATATTTAAAATAAATATTTTCTTTCAAAAAGAGAAAAGTTCAAAGGATACAACTTCTATTGCCTAGATATATGCATTTTCAAAACATGCCTTCAAAACTATGTGGTCTATATTAGATAAATTAAGTTTCATCCTGATTTCAATGTCAATATAGTTTTGTGGTGGAATTTGCATGTTATGAATACAAATGAAATTTTGAATTCATTTTTATTTTACCTTCACGATATAAATTAATAGAAATGGTGAAAAAAGGTGATGGTAATGATCTTCAAGTAGAAATGGGTGGGTTTAAATCCCAATGGGGCGGACCTTGGTCAGTCGCAGTAGTATAACTTCAGGAATTGTATATATTATAACAGAAATTTTTCTTGTATGAACCTCATATTTTTTAAGTATGAATTTTCAGGATGTATATAGCCTAGATGATTATTTTTCACTGAAATATTAATTATGCAACATTTCAATTGAAATGTTATTTGTGAACACCTACTATGCACTGATGAATGTCTTATGTAAACAAAATTGCAAGACTGTAATGTCATTAGAAAATTGAAATTATTTCCTTTAACCTACATATATTATTACACTGTCCTATTTCGCACCAATTGGGAACTAATTTCTAATGGCTGGTGGCAGGGCAGGATCAAGGTCATTACAGGCCCTTGGTGGCAGGGGACAGTTTCGTAAATTGGCCCCTGGCAAATTTCTTAAGGCTATGGTTTGACCTTTTGAACTATTATTGTCTAATAATTAAAGATATAGATATATTTGTGAATTTGGTCTTTCTGGCTTGTGTTGTTCCTGAAACTGATATGAGGCATGTACACCTCATGTCGTCACTGCATAGTATATAGCTAATGAAGTACAAATAGTCAACTAGGAAGCAGAGCTAGCCACTTATAGCAGTAGACAACATTGGTTCAAATCAAGTAGAATTTCACAAAAACTGCCTGTATGACAACTATTTTATATTGCATCAAGCTATTAAGTACACAATGTTTTTCAAAATTATCACCTAGGGAAAGGGTTTGTGTTTGCACTGTGAGCATCACATACTCTCAAAAATGGCCTTCAGACATGAAATATACATGTATAAATTTGGGGGTGGGGTACATCAACATTTTATTCTGTGAATTTCCACTGACTTGTCAGGTCAAGTGAATGATATTCTATGTTTTGCTTTATTATACCTATCCAAAAATATGGACCTTTTAGATCTCACTCATGTATTTTATTTTTTTATGAAATTTTATATTAGGTGTATGCAACATTAAAATTGTGCATAAAAACTGTCCCTTACACCCCTAGGCCACAGGCATTTGATTCATGGGGAAACCAATGATAACACACACCAATTAACACATTAGTTGCCCTCTGAATCAAGTGCATGTGCATTCAAATTATCATTGATATAAAAGATGCACACCATATGATTGACATGTGACAGTCCTTGGTAAATCAATCCTGTGACATACAGGAAACGTGGTGCCATAATGTTGTGGAATGTAGAAAATCAAACCAATTCAGTACAATATTTATCTGAATTCCAAATTTGGTTTGAAATTCAAGCTGCAGAAATGAAAGTTTGGAGGATATGGAACATAATTCCTCTACCGGTAGGTTAATTCCACCCTCAACATATACTGTATCATATGAAGGTATATGTTGTTGAGGGTTGAAGGCCTTAACAATTTTAACAATTTGAGGCCTGTAGGCTGAAAAAACAATAAGCAGATCAGGCGGTAATCTGACAACAGCCGTATTATCTGCCGTTTTAAAATAGAAATAAGCAAATAACGTGTGTGTGCGTGTGTGTGTGTTACTTTAAGTTTTGCATATTCGTAATCTCTGTGTGAGTTAACTAGCAGCATTAATGACATTTTTTTTATTCCGCACTCTGGACAGGCATCAGTCAGTCAAGAGTTATATAGCTTTCGTTAATGTCATAATTTTAAAAAAAACTTGAGACAGTCAAGGTTTATCTACCTTTCATGAATATAATAATTATGGCATCAGCCATCCAAGGTTTACATATCTTTCATGAATATAATAATTATGGCATCAGTCAGCTGAGGTTCATATAGCTTTCATGAATATAATAATTATGGCATCAGTCAACCAAGGTTTATATAGCTTTCATCACTGTAATATCTATGTCATCAGTCAACCACGGTTTCTATAGCTTTCATGAATATAATATATATGTCATCAGTTAACCATGGTTTCTATAGTTTTCATGAATATAATACCTATGTCATCAGTTAACCATGGTTTCTATAGTTTTCATGAATATAATATCTACGGCATCTGTCAACCAAGGTTTATACAGCTTTCATGAATATAATAATTAAGGCATTAGTCAATCAATGCTTACATAACTTTCATGAATATAATAGCTATATTATTCATGCTTTAAATAAATGCTTTATCTCACTAAAAGAAAGCAAAATAACTTCAACAAAGTTGTGATAAATAACAATATTTTACAATGTTTTTAATACAACTTGGATTTACCCCAGGTCATTTTGTATAAGAGGGAAATTCTGATCTAAAATATAAACTACAAGACAATGTAGACTTATGATTGGTGTTTAAAGACGTTTGGGGAAAAAAGGAATAAATATTGAAATAACAATAATTAGATATAATGATATACAACCAAAGAAACAAGAGAACAAAATGTTAAATCTCTCCACACCTGTCCATATAACAATATCTCCTTCTCTTCGTTGATCTATCGAAAATTAAAAATTTTAAAATATATGAAAAACAAATAAAAACCATTTAAATCTGAAGCAAAACAACAACAACAGCACAATTTGTGTCTTACGAGGAAAAATGTGTATATAAGGTCTATATATGTGGTCGGATGCACCTTTGGGGCCCATGAGAACTTGAGGTGGGAATCTCTGTTATTTGAAAATGAAAAGAAGTTAGTCCTTTTGATAAGAATACTCTCTGTGTCTACCAAGATAAAGAATGTAGAAGGCATGCTGGCTACCTGCAAAGAGAATATGCTGCAAAAATTACTTGGCTTTTCTCTCACAATCTTGTACCTGGAAACATTTTTTTATAAGTGACAGATGCAATAGAATCCTTGGGAAAACAAAGGACTGAGCCTCATCAGAGATGCAATATTGGTTTCTAATGTGAGGAAAAAGCTATTGATGAAATAGAAGAATTGTTGTGTATTTACTTTCTTGAAAATAGTTTATTTCTGAAACTTTCTAAATAAAAGTCTGGCTCTCTCTCTCTCTTGCCAAGTCAAGATCGGGTGTTTGTCCTATGCTGCGAAATATGACAAAGTTCCCAAAATTATAATGCACTGGAATAGTGTTACATTACATTAATACACTTCATGCAACAATAATATGTAAGTCACAAAGAAGACAACCAGCTGGAAAACAATAAATTGAAGAGCAAGAGATACAGAACATGCTTGGATGGAAAGTTGTTAATTTAATAGCCCCTAGGATTCCCCTGCAGTTATAGTTACTGAGAATAACGGATCAACCTGCTTCCATGTAGACTTTGAAAAACTAAATGATGTGACTGAACAAATGCTCATCCAGTGCCAAAAATAAATGAATACCTGTGTGGATGTCAACTCAAAAATTTGTCAAGTTGGCATAGACCCAAACTATTATTAGAACATAGCTTTTGCAATAGGCATTAGCCTATTTCAATTTACTGTTATGCCATTTGGATTGACCAACAGCTCTTCAACATTTCAAAGATTAATGGAAGATCTATTAAGGGTAGTGCATTGGAAAGAATACCTGATTTACATGGATGACATTCTTGTACCAGCCATTTCCAACTCTCAGAATCTGTAATTGCTTGAACATATTTTCAAAAGACTTTTGGAATAAAATCTGAAGTTGAAACCATCAAAATTATTTTTTGTTCCAGCGTAGTGAAAATATGAGGGTCATTTCGTGTCTGAAGATGAAGTGCATACTGACTCGAACAACATTTCAGCTGCTCAGCCAAATCATCCTAAGCAAGTTTGTACCTAGTTAGGCAAATATACAGTTGGAGCAGTACTTTCCCAAGAGAAAGATCGAGTTGAATGGGTAATTACTTACATGATCAAAGCCTTGAATAAGCATGAAATTTTTATGGTGTGACCAATATGAAACTGCTTGCTGTCTGAAATGTTCATCATTAGCTTCATGGGCAATATGTTTGAGCTGGATTAAAAATCTGAAATGTTCAACAGGCCAAGTTGAAAAAGATGGCTGCAAAAACTGGGCATTTACAACCTTCAGGTCACTGACATAGTTGGTAAGAAGCATTGTAATTATTCCAAAATCCTTCCACAGTCTGTTAGTGGCAACAGTAATTAGATGACCTCTCTCATAATTTTGAACTTACAAATAACAAAAATGAATCACCACAACTGTCTCAGATATCTGATAGTCTCCATTAGCTTGCTCGGGTTGATCTGAATGATGACAGTCAAAAGCAGAGACTTGACTTGAAATCTTTTTCTGCTTTATGAGAATGATCTAGACCAGTGGTTCCCAACCTTTTCAAGTTGAGGATCCCTTCTTAACTTGAAAAGCATTCACTTAGCCCCCTACATACTAATAGTTGTACTTTGAGGCTCCTTTGAAATAACCCTGAGGCTCCCAGGGGGCCTGAGGCCAAATAGGTTCGAAACCACTGATCTAGACTTAGGGTTATTAATAGTAGTAGTAAAAGGCTGATTTGACCAAACCTCATATCATATTAATGCTAAGTCACTGAACACAAATGTTGGGAAACAATGGTTTAGTCCCATATTTTATCACATTATGCTAAGTCACAATGCAGCAACGTTCATGCCTGACCTCGAGGGTTGTTCGAGGGTGGGTTTAATGCATGTCTCTAGCGGCGTGTGTGTCTGTGTGTGTGTGATTTAGATTTTTAACGTAGCTTTAACAATGTTTCAATCATATCGCTATGATGTCTGCATTGTGGCAGTTTATAGTGATGTCTTGCACTGGGGCATCATGCTGCTGACATGTAGCATGATTTCCCACCCAGTCACATTATTCTGACACCAGGCCGACCAGTCCTAACACTAACCTCTTAATGCTGAGTGCCTAGCAAGGCAACTGTTAGTACCATTTTTATAAGTCTTTGTTATGACTCGGCCGGGGTTAGAACCTGCGACCTCACACGTCCAAGGCAGATGCTCTAACCACTAAGCCACCAGAGCCATCTTGTCTCTTGCATTCATGGTAGCAAAGCAAATGAGTGACAACAGAGACATGTTATGTCTAGGGAATTCGGCAGCCTCAGACGGTGATGACATGTTTGTGATCAGGAGAGCAATATGAATGTTCTGAACTGGACATGCCATAAAGGAGGTAGCTACATCCTGTAACATGAGCCAAGACCATTTATGGTACATTACTACGGCAGCCACAAGCTTCAGCTACAACAGAGAGTCGCCAAATGGAAACACTGTTTGAGATGGTTTATAGGATGATAAAAGATCAAACGAAAATGTGCAGAAGGCCTTTGAAATGATAATGAATTGTCATCTAAATGATGTATGTAAAAATACTAGAATTGTTAGCCTCATCTAAAAGACACAACAAGACAAGTCTCATTTCCCATTATACAAGGTCATGGGTAGTACATGGTTAACAACCAATCACCTTGTTAGAGATTTGGGTTCTTATGATATATGGTCATAAGCCATGGGTCATAAGAAAACTCAGATGTCCACCTGGGTGCACCCTAGGCCATACAACCCTGCAGAAAAAATGTTTGAACTCCTACTGCACCATTCATGTCCAGAGATACAGAGATGGGAACCAGATCCTGACTTGGCTGGAAGTGCGGAGCAGGCACTTTCACTGTTCATCGTATATGCTACAAATGCGGAGATAAACACCAGGCTGACAAAGGAGAGGCATAGAACTAAATGCCCACCGACAGTATAGGAATGTGAGCATCCGTGCGAACGATCCATTTCTGTATCCATATAGGTAGCTCCAAGGTCTATCGCATAGACATCGTGCTCACCAGTCTGCGAACACTGCTGGGGATTGGGCAAATTTGTGACTGCAATTAGTCAGTTGCTGAAGGTAGCACTACCAACAATTGTTTGGTTTAGGCTAGGCCTGGCTAACCTATATGCCAAATCACTGGATCCCTGTCCTTTCTGGTTTAAAACAAGTGCAATAAGAGGAACCTGCAAGGTAAAGTGTTCTTTTACATTAGATTCATTTGATGTAGTGCTAGTCCTACAGATAGCATATAAACTGGACTGCAGTAAGACTGAGTTTGATGCAGAGATAGAGCTTTTTGAATAAGAAAACAATGTGTTTGGACATTCTGCTATTCAAGTTACAAAGAGTAGTGCTAAAAACGGATGCAGTCTAATAACAGTAAAAGTTTGCTGCATACACATGAGTGCTGCAACCAGACATTGTTTTTATGAAGGTGTCAAAATTTTTCTTCTTCCAAAAGATGGCAGGTATTCAAGAATTAGAATCACAAGCTGCTGTTGTTAATATTGTAGTAGACTGGTTGGTTAAATAAATGGGTTTAAAACTTGAGAATATTCTCCAAGGCAGTTGCGAAGTGTTGGGCATGCCCAGCAGAATGTTCCATTTGAAGAATCATCTTGCTGCTAACACACACCCCACACCCCCCTCTTCAAGGCTGCATGTTGTCTGCTCTGGTGAATAAATGAAGAAAAAATGTTTTGCCAAATGGAGGACCTGAGGCAGCATGTCATGCAAATGCATCCCAAAGTGGTGGATGAGATACCGTATGACTTTTCGGGAGAAGGAAATAGTGATGACCCTTTATCTGAGGAATGCAGTGCTGCTGTCCAAGCCAGGGTGGGGCTTTTGATTTGGGTAGGCAAGTGCTGAAACACCTCTTGCTCCAGGATTAAATGGCAGAAAGGATTTTATTAATTTACAATTCTGGAACCAGTCAAGCTGATGAAGCCCCTTCCTTGCCAGAGCATGCTGGAACCATGCAAAAAGAACATGATCAGAGTACCACATCCAACTTGTCTTCACACAGTTTATCACAGCACACATTTATTCCATATTATGATGATATGGAGTGTGTGATAGCACTAACACACTCACCATCAAGGCCAGAAATCATGAAAAAACTTGACCAAAACCACCAGAAATGCCAGATTCAGTACTGCAAATCTTTAATGATATAAACCATGTATGGTACAAGGTGTAACTCCAGTACCGAGACAAAGGAGATGCCTGCAGCCTGGTGAGGAAAATGATGACTATTACATCTAGTAACTCCAGACCTTTCCCAGATGGAAGCTGACATAAGGAAACTTAAAAGCTGAAGAAACGTATCATCACTATCCTTGGTGTCTCTAAGGGAAGCCTCACCTCTGTAACAAGGTTCAAGCCAGACACATTTGGACTCAGCCCAAAGAGAAAAAAATAATTGTTTGTCTTGAGAATGGCAATTAAATAAACAATTGTGAGTTTCTTTATTATCAGAAGTTGATTGCGCTGTGACACTCTTTTGATGCAAGTCACTGTTATTGTTTTGTGACACTCTGTTGATGCAAGATACTGTTATATACTGTATATACTTGCCTATAAGATAAGTCCAACTGCAAACTGCAAAGACCCATATCTGCTGGTGCATAATGTGCCAGCAGATCTGGGTCTGTTAAGTTTGTCTGGAGTAATCATTAGAAAAAACAACAGAAGACCCTTATCTGCAGGTGGATTATGCTTTAGTAGATCAGAATCTTTGTTGTTTGCTGTTTTACTCAACTTATGAGTATATATGGTAAGGCATATTCTATCTCTGTTTTAGTACTTTATTAAATGTTTGTATCTTGAACTCTGATTTTCTGCAGTATAACCAAATGGGTATTAAAATATATTTGATAATAAGCACAACCCTTACTTTACAACAAATTTTTTTAGACTGACCTCTGGTTTTATCATGGGATAGGTAGTTTTTTTAAATTATTTGCGAGTTGAGGAAGAACTGTACTCTTGATCTTTTCATAGCTGTGGAAATATAGCATGTATCAAGACTGGTAATATAGCATATATCACGACTGATGTAAGACTGGTACTGTAGGATGTATCAAGACTGTGGTACTATAGCATGTATCACAACTGATGCAAGGCTGGTTCTATAGGATATATCAAGACTGGTACGATAGCATGTATCAAGACTGTGGTACTATAGCATGTATCACGACTGTGGTACCATAGCATGTATCAAGACAGAGGTACTATAGTATGTATCAGGACTGATGTAAGATTGGTACTATAACAAGTATCAAATAGCAAGTATCAAGATTGATACTATAGCATGTATCAAGACTGGTTTTATAGCATGTATCAAGACTGTGGTACTATAGCATGTATCAAGACTGGTACTGTAGCATGCATCAAGACAGTGGTACTATAGCATGTATCAGGACTGATGTAAGATTGGTACTGTAGCATGTATCAAGACTGGTTTTATAGCATGTATCAAGACTGGTGCTATAGCATGCATCAAGACTGGTACTATAGCATGTATCACGACTGATGTATGGTTGGTACTATAGGATGTATCAAGACTGGTACTATAGGATGTATCAAGATTGGTTTTATAGCATGTATCAAGACTGGTGCTGTAGCATGTATCAAGCCTGGTACTATAGCATGCATCACAACTGATGTAAGGTTGGTACTATAGGATGTATCAAGACTGGTACTATAGCATGTATCAAGACTGATGCAAGACTGATACTATGTATCAAGACAGTGGTACTGTAGCATGTATCAAGACTGGTACTATAGCATGTACAAAGACTGGTTTGGGTTGCAGTTATTTGATCCTTTCTTCTAACTGCCATGTACATTAAAGAGAAAATCTTCTGCAAACAGTAAAATAACTTTGATGGGGCATATTCTTGTGTGAGCTAAATATCTAAGCTGGAAAAGTCCCTTGATCCCAAAACTAGGGGCACTTGGAAATTCCCATCAGCATAAAAATTGTGCAAGTTGTCCTAAATTTAAAACTATTCAGTAAAATTTGGTTATTTGTTCAATTCAATGAAACGCTCTCCTTCCAGAAGGTAGACAGATCTAAATGTATTTCCAACAACTTACACATATGATGTATAAAGACCAATTTAACAAATCTTTATTGCAGTGACATGTACATACCCATTTATAAGTCGAGTCCAAATGCAAACAACATTTATAATAATGTACCATCACATGATGTGCAACCTGATCAAGTCTGTTTTGTTTGTTCTACTGACTACTTCCAACACACTACATAGACCCAAGTCTGCCACTGCAGTATGTGATGGCAGATATAGGCTTGTGTAGTTTGCAGCTGGTCTAGATTTTTGAGTACATACAGTACTGAAATCAGCTGTGGAAAAAAAAAACTGTTCCAACTTAAGCATATCAACTTATGTCAATGATTACTAGTGTGCTCTTTTGCAGTTAGCATAATCAGTTGAGGAAAATAACTTCCTTAATCCTTACCACTGAATGGCACAGGCATAAAGTAGAACCAGTGATGATAGTTTATCATATGTATTTAAAATTCAGAGCTTAAATTGCTAAACTTGTAACAACACAGTTACTTTTTCTCATTAAAGTGTACATTGCATTTTTATGCAAGCATAAAATGGTTAGTAAATTCCTTGAATTGCTACCCATGATATATTAACAGACTCATAACCAGTTAATGAGTCAGAAAAAAAATCATGTACAGAATGTGAACTGGCAAGAATCACAGACTCATCACTTTCTGGTGTCTAAAATGTGCAGAAACTTACATGTTATACTTACTAACACATATTCCCTACTTATGTTTGCAAGGGCTCCCTCCACATACAGTACATTCCACCTTTAAATATTTTGTCATATTCTCATGCAGTGATTAGTAATAAACATGCTGATTGTCAGGATCACTCATACTCTGAATAGTGAACTTGTGTGTTGCTAGTGTTAAACTAACTTAGATGCAACAAGATACGAAAGAAAATAATGGTTGTTATGTATTTGAATGCATGCGTAAAAATTTTAATTTCAGTCCATGTGCATAAGCCTGTTTGATGGAATGTGGAAATTGACTAGGATAAATCTGAATGGACCAAAGACTGAGCGAGCAAGTCACAAGTGAAACTACTTATATATGTTATCTGTGCTTGAACTCTGTTCCAGACTTCCAGATACAACATGAATCTATCAATTTAAAGTTACAATATATAGCATGCAACTCAACTAATTAATTAGCCAACTCAAACACTTTATAAATTATTAGGACATGTGTCTCTGTCTCTGGTTTCCCCAATTTAAGAACCACTTGATGTCATGTCTGCACTCTGGTGAGTAATAACATGGATAAAACAGTGAGTGAAACTTCAAGAGTAGCACCAGACCGCATCTGGCTACATCATTTCATCTTTAAAAAGTTTATTTTGGAAGAAAAGTCTGTCAGTGATCCACATTTATAGACATTTTCAATTTGTTTCTATAATTACTCAGCTTACAACAATATGTTATAGTTCATTCTGCACTGCATTGCGAATGATATGCGAGGTTCTCATTGAATCTCAGTGTCTCAAAAGGTAGCTAATTACCTAATTCATTTCGTGCACAAATGATTTAAACATAATTCATATTGACATACAGTGCAACACCATTCATTCAACACATGCTAAAAAAGACTTGTCTGTATACAAGTTCTGGAAGAGTCATTTGATACTGCAAAGAAATCAAAGGGAGGCAATCACATTATGGCCAAATATAGCCAATTAGGAATGCTAGTCACTCCTTAATAAACAGACTGACTTTTCCACAGAACTTGACATAAAAAATTGATGTAAACAGACCACCATGTTTCAGCATTTATTTAATGAGATTTGATTCAAATGGCATTGAAATACTTTGTGCGCAAAACATATTACTTTTAGCTTTATTTAATGACATTAACCTGAAAATTCACAGCGCTAAAATCATTTGCAATGCTATGTAGAACAAACAATAGGTGTTACAAAAGGAGACAGAGGTAGTGATAGTGGTCGAGCTGTGCATGTAATGATTAGATGTTTTACAAAATAAACTTGAACCATCCATGGTTATCTTGGTAACTGTATCAGCCCAAATTCTATGCAATATAATGGACATACTTTGGTCCTTCCATCTGGTAAATAAGTAGATTTTACTTCTTTTCAAAACTGAAAAGTAGCTATCTGTAAAGACACATGGTGTACATAGTAAAGTTCTTCCGACATTTTCCTTAATTATTTTTGGTAGCATCAAAAATAGATGTTTATTCTTACATTAGATGGATTTAAATTGATTTGGCTACATTTCTTATAGGCACATCTACTAGTCAGTTTAAAAATAAACATACCTGTTTGTTTCATACATACATCTAGTGATGTATTTTGTTTAAAATATCACGGCACAACAATGTCTTAAATTTGTTAAAACAATGATCAATGTGGTAAAAGTGCTGTTCAAGAAAATATTTAAGCTAACTGGAAAGATACCTCTGTGGTTAGTTTACTACAACAAATTTGGATTGGGCATGTCAATCGCTGCCTTTGTCAAGACCTTCATCAAACAAAAGTTGAGTAATAATGCATTTTAAAGAGGATTATTTTGTCTGTGTTAAAAAAAAAATGATGATAAATGACCACTACACGGAAAACAGTCTATGGTCTGCTTAACTATAAATTTTCAACTTCAATGAGGATTATCAGTACATAAGCTGTCCAACAATAGGATAGGGCTCACGATGCAGTCATTCTTATAACCAGATTCTAAAACTGATTATACTGTATGAGTGTATTGTTACAATCAGAAAGTAGTTTCTTTGCTCTGGTGCAGCAGATATAAATGTTACAGTCAAAATGAATCAGTAGCAGTATTATATCTAATTTTTTACCTATAAGATAAGTGAACAGATATACAGGGCAATAATGACAAAAAGAAAAGATTTCTGATATAAACTTTAATAAAATCCACACTTATCTCCCTTTTGATAAATAAATATTGTCATATTATGTAATCTATCTGATCTATTCAGCTAGTAAGGTCATAGCACTTAATTGCATGTTCAAATGAAAAATGCTGATTCATTAATGTTAGTCTTTCCATCAACAGTGTATAAAATGAATTTAAGAGTCGGAACATGTGGCTATAATTCTTATTATAAATCACTTCTGACGCCAAAACCAGGTCCGGTTGGTGGTTCTGTTAGGGAGGTGAGTCCATTCTTTGGCTCGCTAGAATACCTCCAGTTTTGGCCACTCCTGAAAAAAAGACAAAATGACTCAAATGAGACATGAAATCACTTATATATTCTAAACAGAAAAAGTTATTGTAAACAAATTGTTATTATTGTTGGGGTTATACTTATTTCAAGCGGTAAGAAGCAACACTACATCCTTATTATTGTACTGGTCCTTGCAAATCATTTATTTTAAAAAGAAAAACATACTGTAAATTTTCAATTTATAGGGTACCAATGTTTTTAGGACTTAATGATTGCTACCAACCATGAATGTAAATACCTCAAAACAATTATTCTGTAGGATCCTTACCATAATCCACAAATTAAGTTCCAATAAAAACATCATTTAAAACAAAACCACAAAATTTTTTTCCATGAAAATCAATTCAGTGATATATATATATATATAGACACACACTCACAGGATCTTATGAGAATGATCATAATTATCTCCAGCAGATTACAAAATATGAAAGGTGCAGACATAACAGTAACATCGGGATGTATGTCGCCAAATTTCTTCTTAAAATCACACACCAATGACAGCTCCCAACCTTTTGCTTTTGTATAATCTGCAGACTGTTCTAAAATTTTTTAGTGATACATTCAAACATAACTAGCAAGTTCTAACCAAAAAAAATAATATTCCCATCTTTTTTCTTCTTTATTGCTCAGTTTTTCCAATCCAGATATAGTGTGTCATGAAAATTACAACTGCCATATGCGAACATTATTTATTGGTATCAACAACAAATTATTGTACTCGGTCATTTCCATGTATTATCAACAAAGTGTATTTGGTCCTTCATGTTTATCAAATATGGAAACGTAACTCGTCATTCAGAACAGGCTGGGTGACAGAAATATAAGACTTAGTGTGGACAGGGAAGATATTTGCCCCAGTTTAGGACAACAACTAATATTTTCCAAGTGTCTGATGGGTTAAAATAAAGCTATAACATCCTTACTTGACAATTTGATGAAAGATGTGAAATTTTGTCTGATTTTAAAAATTCTGAGCTTTATTTTTCACTGACATTCAGTGTTCCTACATGTCAAGTGATGTTATCTAGGTCAGTCATGAACTTCCTATTGGTCATATTTCACCATCTCAAGGAATTATATTAACCATGGCAAACATACCGATGGGTTGGTTCCAGCTGTTTTAGAATGGAAATTTAGCTGTGAAGCTTTAGTTCATTCGTGTTTGCTTACAATGGGTACAAGTACATCTGATTTAATAAAGATAGAGAGGTAACTCCATCGTTATTGATGCGTAAATTTGTGATTAGTGCATATCAATCTGATTTATATTAAAAGTCAATCATCAATTATTAACTTTAAGCGACTTTTTATGGTAAGAATTCCAGTAATATTGAAATGCATATTATAGTAATTTTTTTGGAAGGACAAAGAATATTAGAAAGTTTCAAGTACTTCCGACACTCACCAACAATTAGTATTAAATATTAGTCTCTCCTATTTTCTCACACTGTCTCTTATGCTAAGGTTAACGTTTATGGACCAGGTTGCTTTCAAGTTGTTGAAAGATATTAATTTCTATTTAACAGCATGTTTGTTTATGATCTTTTAATATGACAAATGACAGTAAGAGTTGTGACAACTTTTCAGAATTTTAAATATTGTTATTTATCTACTGAAAATAAACTTTCAGTCTGTTAAAAATGACACATTTAGTTAATACTGTCATATGATGGGTTTTAACAAATGTCGGGCCATTCACCAAATTTCCAACTCCATAAACAGTTCATGAAGAGCCTCTACCACAAAATTATCTTCCTTAACAAACAATTCTGTAAAGTTGCTTCTGTTTTTGTCACCATGCTGAAAGCCTCTCTAACTGTAGGCATGTCTCTCTGTATCAGGAATGCATGAAAATACATTTCCTACCACCATTTCATGTGAAACCTCCCAGGTATCATGAGCTAATAGTTCAAATTAAATTGAAAATTTCTGATTCTGAACATACCATTTTGAAGGAATACTTTGTGAAGTTAGGAAAGGCAAAATCATTATTCAGAGCTCTGGGTAGGTTTTGACACTTGGGGGTTCTGGACCATCATTCTTTATAATAAAAATTTTTTTAAACTGAACAGAGGATTTTGCATGTTCCCCAACATCACAACCTGACCAGGTGTATGGGGCATTATTTTAAGATTATTTTCTATCCTGAGCTTTACTTATGTTCCTTTACTTAGACATAACATACACACACATTCACACACAGACACATACACTCTTAAATACTGTACAAAAAGAACCACTCATTTACAAATCCCAAGGACTTTTACATTGTGTGTTTGTTTCTTTGATGCGAAAGCAAAGACAAACTAAGAAATAAAACCAAAAGTTGACAAAAAGGGTCCACATTTTGTGAAACTTTGGTGACATATTTTTCCAGCTTTTTGTATGATAAAACACAATTTTTATAACAGGTTATATTTGGGATTTTATATGCATAACATAATCTGCATATAACATATTCTGCAAGCAAGATCAGAAAGCTGACATGATCAAAGTTTTTATTTCCTAAAAAGACATCTTTTTGTGTCATTTTAAAATCTGGGTTGTAAGTCTGGATGCATTCCACAAATAATTTCCAAACATGTTCAGTAACTTTAACAGTCACAGAATAAGTGCTCAATTTGTTCTGTTCCCTCCTAACAGAAGGTGCAGTTTATCATTATTACTAAAATTAATCTTTTTACTGGCTGCTTATTAGTGCAGGGTGCTGGTTGCCTATCAGTGCAAAGCACTGGATGCCTATCTGGGCATTTTAAGCACAATAAATTCTCTTTTGAGGGCACCTTCTTTACAACCAATAACATTTTTATACACTCCATTGGTGCACGATAATATCTGCACTGAATGTGAAAAACTGGGATTAATGTTGCCAAGCTGTTATCTTGTCATTTAATAATGCAAGCAAGACAAGAACAGTGAGCTAGATCAATTTCTGAGGGTCCTAAATATAGAGGAGTTTAGCAAGATCTCTAAATGCTTTGCTCTAATTACTTACTGTGGCCCTGGAGTAGGATTCTTTCCAGCTTTTAGGTCATTCAGAATCCTGTGCATATCATCCACCGTTAAATCCTCCTGAAGAAAAGTCAGTTGTATGCAGGGTTAAAACTATTAATATAAGGAAAAAATTCTTGAAGTCCAGTTATTATAATTGTATTGTAAACACGGTCTTCTACTTCATATGACTCATTTACCTGACAAAACTGCACATCATGATACTACATAGTACTGTCTAAAATTTATTTTGGACCTGGGTAATGTATTCAATGCCTGCATGATTTTCTTAGGGGTTCCTGAAATGCTCTTTACATACCACATCTTCTAAAGCAATTTTAAATGATGACCTAAACTCAATCTCCCTCCATTCATTTAAAAGTTTATAAAAGCAATCATCATTAACTCGCAACAAGTGGTGTCACTAGGGCTGGTGTCACCCAGTGCAGCAACTCATGGTGTCACCCCTATGGACCTCCTTCCTGCACATAAATTCAAAACATTTATAGACAGTCATGTGCAGTAACTCATGGTGTCACCCCCATGGACCCTCATCCTGCACAAAAATTCAAAAATTTTATAGCCAGTCATGCGCTGTAACTCATGGTGTCACCCCCATGGACCTCCTTCCTGCACAAAAATTCAAAAATTTTATAGCCAGTCATTTTGGTGTCACCCCTCTGATGGTGTCATCCAGTGCAGTCCGCACCCCCTGCACACTCCTAGTGGTGCCACTGCTTGCAACAAATTATTTAAATAAGTTAGGAACTCTTTAATCAGAAATCATACATAATGATTCTGTAAAAAAAAAAAAAAAAGTTTCATACACACTCTTCTGTTCATGAAACACTTGTATACTTTGACAAAGTTATTAAAAACCATGCAATGACAAGTGTTCTGACTCTATTGGTCTTCAAGTAACAGAAAAAGCAAACCCAACAAGTTTCATAAAATTCAACAAAACATTCTCTAATTTATCAAATGAAAATTTCAGAGGAACATACAGTATTGTGAATTAAATCCCAAATAATTTCAATAATTCTACTGCAAGTCCATAAGTATAGTGTTATGAACAACTTCCAATGGTCGTGAATGTGCTGATGTACCAGCACCCTTTAAAAGTTTGATGAACAAATAGTTGTGATGTCTCACAATGATATAATGCAGAATGTCTTTGAATGATTCACAATAATCCCAAGATAGTGTTTAAGACCAAAATGTCAAGGAGCATTTTGTAATTTCGATGAAATAATGTAAATAAATAATTCCTCTCAAAGTATAACTGAATGCAACTTAAACTGATTCCACAAAGAATAATGTTAAGATGGGAATATGCATCCCCACCTGACTTGTGTCGCAAGAACCTTTTCTGAAAATACTCAAAGATCTTAATAGAAAATTACCCCCAACAGTAAACAAATTCATTTATAGAATCTTCCATGGTCATAATCAAGGCCAGGTCTTAAACTCAGACCCAGGTAAATAACCTATTTACAGCATACAAACATAACAAAGAGCAAGTATGCACCAAAACTCTATCCCCAATCACGGAAAAAGGTCAGGCATACAAAATAAATATACACAAGTTTTGGGGAAACAGTTTGGAAGATATGGCATACTACATACTTATAAATGTTATTAACTTGTACCACTGTAGAAGTAATCAGTAAAAAAAAAAAAAAAAACAACACAGAGATCCTGATCTGCTATCATATTAGGTGATGGCAGATGTGGGGCTATGTTGCTTGCAGTTGTATTCAACTTATAAGTTTTACATTTAAACTTGCATAATAATTGTCATTAACCTGTACCATTGTACAAGTAATCAGTAAAACAACATAGACCCCTGATGTACAGGCTGATTATGTGATGGCAGATCAGGGTCTATGTTGTTTGCAGTTGAATTCAACTTATAATTTATGCTCAAACTTGTACTTACATAATAATTGTCATTAATTTGTACCATAGGGGCATTCACACATGCACCAAGACACTCAACCTCTGCTAAAGAAAACATCCCATCTTTAGTAGTCTCTCCTACATCAATACCTGCAATATAAAATGAAATGCCTTTTGTAATAAAGAAAAGGCGTAATTGTTGAAACAGGAAGAAACTCTTGATTTATAATCATAGAAGCTGAATAGTACTTGTTCTTTATAAAGTCCCAAAATGTAATAAGCTGACTCATATTTATGCTGTTAAGAGGTGATGTCTTACTGCCAGCACAAGTGGTGTATAGTAATTACATGATCACTACCAGTACTACAGACAAGACTTGTTTCGTTAAAGAATAAATTTCAGCATGCCTTCATTACTGTCACATTTCAACTAACTGAAATATATGTCAATGAATCTTGAAAACACATTTACCTGATTGTGCCAGGATTTGATTCCATCACAAAAACACATCAAAGTATAGTCTAATGAAGCATTATACTCCGAACTGTATAGCAGTGTCAATGTGGACTGGCAAGTATGTGAGATAGTCTTGAATACTGGTGTATAGTGGTAAGGTCGACTGACTCACCACATGCTATACAGCATAGCCTGTGCTGCCTCATGATAATGCTTTACATAAGAACCATAAAAGTAATCGTGCTACAAGGGGCAACTTTGTACTGAGAGCTGTCTTAATAACAGTGCACAAAAAACAACAAAATAAGGCATTTGATGATGTGAGACCACATTATACTTAGTTCTCAACAGCTGAGTTGCGACAATAAAAAAAGAACCTTATTAATTTGATAGGATCCATGTCCATACCTAGGGGGTGGGGTGGGTGGGGTCAGCAGTAAACTGAGGGGCTTTAAAGAGAGGGATCATAGTACTAGATCAAGCTAAGCACTAACAATATCAAAAGGGGACTGACCTATGAACTATTTCAATCTGATACCACTTATCAGTGATCCTACTGGACTGCTAACCAATCATACTGTGATTGTCTTTTAAACTGATATATTTTCAACTGTCTCAGTCTGTGTTTTAGTCCTGCTAACATGAATCAGACTCATGTTGTATTCACAATATTATAAATACAAATTCTACTTTTTACAGTTTGGAGCTGTATATACTTGCTTATAAACCAAATCCAACTGCAAACAACATAAACCCTCATCTGCTGTTGCATAATGCATTGGTAGATCAGGATCAGTGCTGTTTGTTCTACTGATTACTCCTAATATACTGCATAGACACAGATCTGGTGGCACATTATGCAATGGCAAATCTGGGCCTGTGCAGTTTGCATTTGGGCTTATAAGTGAGTATAAAGATAATTTTACATCCAAATTGGGCAAAATTTCAGTACATTCCAAAAAATAGTGACTGCAACAAATGTATGCAAATCTGTACAGAAAAATTCTTTATCTTAAATCATACACCATTTTCCATATCTACATGCTTCACGGAGCACATGAGAAGAGTTAGAGTCCGAGGGTTTATAGTCTTTTCCTAAATGTTTTAGCCAATATTTAAATAGCAAAAACTGTAATTCAAAAATCAATAACAATACATATAATCATTTAAAAACTACCAAGAAAATAGAATTAGATAAAAATTAAAATATCTTGACTCAATCATCACAAGCAATTCCCATGTGTGAGTTAAACTTGACATCATATGAAAGCATGTTAAACCTGCATAAAGCATCCCCATCACATAAGAGTAAGAACTGGCATGCTGACAAGTTTTGCTCTCTCCTATTTTGGCTTTGTTCTTATTTGATTTCCTTCTTATTTCAAAAATTGGAAAATTTATGCATTTCATTTTTTTAAAAATAAAATAAAAAGAAATAAAGAAACAAGAGAATCCCCTCTGACTGAGCCTGGCTTTTATTTAAAGTGAAAAACTTTAATACTGAGCATAACAGAAGCAAAAAAACTTTGATACTGAGCTTAATTTGTATAAGCCAAACTGATCAATGTTGATGCAGACTCAAAAGAAAAACAATGACATACCTAGATTTTCCTTTATCGCATTTAAAATAATATCACTTCCAGCCCCACCAAGCACACATGGTGTAGTTGTACAGATCTGTACAAAATATTTTCCAACAGGTTGTCTGAAAGAAATAAAGAGAAATCATTTATTGAATGCCAATGTAAATGCATGCATAATTCTTCAACCTGATCTCCCCAAAAAAAATTGTGCTTTCAAAGAAAAAAAAAAAAAGAAAAGGAGGACAAGACCAGAGCTGCCAACCTTCCAGATTCGCAATTAGTAAAAAGTGGGATAAAAATTAGTGAAGTTTGAACACAATTAGTGAAAAATTATATCATGACACTAACTCTATCCACTTCGATGGTCAGTACTGCATTATGTGAAAATCCCCAAATAAAACTAAAACATACCATTTACACTGATTACATGTACTACTATATTTGAGCCAAATTTACTGATATACACAAACTTCACGCTATTTGTCATGATATGATGCTGTGGCAGTCTTGAACTTCCTCAATCAGGCCATGGTAAATTTGTTTTCAAAACAGTTTAGGCTTCTTACCTGCTGGTTAATCTTGGTGACTATAACTGTTGCAAATTTTCATCACCTAAGGATGCACTTCAAGTTTGTCTTATTTTTCCTCAAAAAAAGAAATAATCTTTCACTGTCACTGTTGCTGATCTCCAACTGAGAAAGACAGGTTATGTTCAACAAGAAAGCTCACAAATAATGCTTCAGCATTGGTAGCATGCAGGACTGAGTAGGTTGCTTAAAGTACTCCAAAACCGAAATCTGCTGGGGGTGCTATAGCAGTGTGCTGTTTCACATCATTCTGCCACATGCCCATAGGGACTCGTATCGTTGCTTACAATTTATCTGTCATACATGTACTATATAATAATATTACTATATGGTACATGTATGACAGGTAAATTGTAAGCAACAATACCAGCCCTTGTGCACATTCCCAACTGTAAAATTTGTGGTACATTACTGTGCAAAAAGCATAATATACATTGATGTTTGATGGCTGAATGCTAGGCCAAATTTTGGTGTACTCCAATCTATACTTCACTTTTTGTGGAATACAAATCTTTTTCCTTGGAGGTGAAAACATTTTAACTGCAGTGCAGCTTAATTACAAAATCGTATTAATCCAGATGATGAAACGCCAAACGGTAAATGATTAGTGGTGTCGGCACATGCGCGGAAAACTAACTCAAGTAAATTGCGATATATACTAATCTTTCAATCTCAAAAATTCCAACACTTGAAAAAGCTGTCTTCGTGTAGTTTCCCAGCCTCTATGTGCTTTTTGCTACCAATGTGCTTCCTCACATCATCCCTGCCACCATGCCCAATGCTAAAATTTGTGGCACACTGTGTGCAAAAAGTATGATGTATATCGGTATTTGATGGCTGAATGCACGGCCAATTTTTGGTATATTCCAAACTAAACTTCACTTGTTGTGCAATACATTTCTTTTCCTTGGTGGTGAAGACATTTTCAAGATGCGAAGCCGAATGGTAATTCAAATCAGTGTTGGCGGCGCATATGCAGAGAAAATTTCCGGCTAGGCCCCGGTTTCTTTGAAAAGCATTTGTAAAACTATTCTTATACATATAAATATATGCTAAAATGCTTGCTACCAGGCCAACTGTACCAATCAACTATAGTTCTACTAATATCGCGACTAGCAGTACCAGACCATTTTGGCAATGGCCAATATCACAACTAGCACTTAACGGGAAAATTTAAAATAACTGAGAATTGGGGAATTCGTGATTTTTTTGCATGTGGCATGAATCCATGAATCGCTGTATAAAGTCATAAAATTCACGCCAAAATGGTGAGGGTTGGCAGCTATGCAAGACATTCATCTTAGCTTGTCTTGCATTTCTTGTGACTTAAGCTGCACTCAAAGAGAATATTGTGACTCCACTCAATAACATTGTGACTGTACTCAATATCATCAGCAGACATACTGCATGTCAGATTGGCACAGTTTTCATTTAGAACCAACTACATCATAAGTAGTACTGCAATAAATACCCCAAGCTGATGTGACCATCCATTCAGGAAGAAAAGATTTTCAATAAGGCCATTGTAGTGGCCATCTTGGATGTCTGAGTGCACCCTTTTCATTTGGAACCAACCAGATCTTGGGGTAAATGTGTTGAAAATATTCATGGAAATCCTCCAATTAGTATAGGGGAAACAGATATAATAAACCTGTACTAATGAATGGACAGATATCAGACAACAGACAATAGGCCTTCCCATAAAAATGAATTAACTATTTATATAAATGATTCATGGTGACTAAGTCTTTCATAAACCTGAACTTCTAGTGCTTTCCATAATAAATTATTTCATAAAATATATATTAACTGATCAATCAATTCACTGATCCCGACTAAATGAAAGTAACTTACTTAGTGTCAATGACTACTACTACTCAGTGGTTTAGCTTAAGCACCAATAAGATTGGACCACAGTAATTGCAACTGATGGACTAGCCCTGCAATGTAAGATTCCTCCTATGATATTTGTGTTCTTTAGGCCCTTGTCTTGCTGCCTAAATAACGTGTGTGGCATGTTCTGAGGAAACTAACATTGGAATGAGATGTCAAATTTTCAAGAATATCTCACATACTTCAAAACCCATATCAACACTTTTCTACAAATTAAAGTCATATTGCTTCAGATGGACTTTACTTACCATGATGTCTTTTTTTTTACTAATAAATTCAAATTCTCCCATAAGCAAATAGACATGTTTTAAAGTTCTGTTAACCTATATTTCAGTTGACTGGAATGCAACAGAAGCTAGGAAGATCAGATTAAGCTGAAGTATGTTTCTTTAATGTTGCTGTTGTTGTTGTAAGGTTTAACACCATTTTTCACCACAAGATAGGCTATACATGGCAGCCAGTATAAATGGTAGAGGAAGAACCCGGGAAAACCCCGGAAAGAACCATCGACCCACAAGAAGCTACTGGCAAGCTTTCTCACATACCCACATTGGTCAAATCTGAGACTCGAACCCATGCAGACAGCGGTAAGATGGCAGTGACCCGTAACAGTGAGTGCTTTAGACCACTCGGGGTCACTTTTTCTTTAATGAAATGAATAAAAATATACTAATACTGAATAAAGTGTTTAGATAGCTTCGTTTTGTTCACGATACTTATCACGATTTAAACTGATTCTGCATTCCCAGCTTCTATCACATTCTAGCAAACTGATATGTATGTTAATGGAACTTGAAAACACATCCATTTATGTGTGTGATATTCCTGAAAATTTGACTTCTCATTCTGATGTTAGTGGAACCCCAGAACACACTACACAGCAATGTTATTTAGGCAGTAAAAAGGCAATGTAAAAAACACAAATATCAGGGGAGGCGTCT
This sequence comes from Megalonaias nervosa, assembly GCA_016617855.1. Lineage (NCBI taxonomy): Eukaryota > Metazoa > Mollusca > Bivalvia > Unionida > Unionidae > Megalonaias > Megalonaias nervosa. The sequence continues at coordinate 27,744 of JAECUM010012950.1, forward strand.
TACATTGTAGGACTACTGATGGACAACTCTTTGGAACTTGAACACACGTGTATATTACACACAGGTATCTATGCCAATGTCTGTGATTTCATCTTACCTGTTAAACATTGTGTAGAATGTTGCTACTTCATACACTCTCATGTAAGGCATTTTCAATATGTCTGCGACTTTGTGCATTGCAGAGATGGGTAACCAACCTAAAAGAATAATACATATCAAAACATAATTACAAAAAACCCATAACAATATTTAAAGTAAAATATGTTTCTTCAATGATACTTACCTGATCATAATATGTTAAAGAGTCAAAGAGTCCTTTTGCTACAATGCAGATCCAGTTTGCCCCCTTGAAAAAAAGCAGTTAATAATGTCTTTTGGTTTGTCTTAACACTGAAAGTGCTAAAACATCATCTGCTACCAGGATGAAGTTAGATGAGGGTAGTCTCTCCTTGGATTGAGGGATTAGTGCCAAATCCTGTCATTACTTACCACTGGAGTGAAACTGCAGGTTCTTACAGGCATGTAACTTGATTAGCGGACACTCTACAAATATTAAGAACTTCTGACAGAGTGACAGTTGTAAAGTGTTTACATTTACAACAAGCACAATGGAGAGAATGTTGGCATACCTCTATGTTATTTTCATGAAATGTTGCCATACTAGACAATATCAGCTTCTAAAAGTGCAATGAACGAATTACCAAAATATATAAAATGTAAGAAAAAAAAAGACTGGCTCTTTTTATTACAATTTACTTCTTAAGTCCAGGAAGTTAAAATGACCAAATGGAGCTAACAGTTTTTTGATAAGCACACATCTGAAGTAAGGCCAAACTGTATACTCTATAACCCATATTACACCCAACAATCATACATTACACACCAATATAAAGGGAATTAAAAGTTCTTTTAACAATACCTAAGATATACTGGGTCTTTTTTAAACAGCCAGTATAACTAGTGAGGAAAACCAGGGAAATTATTTTTCTTTAAAAACCTAACCCATTGCAAAATATCAAACTGCAGAGCACCACCTTAATGACTGGAAAGGAGTGCCTGTATTATGACTGGTCAAGTGTTATCGATGAAGCATGTTTGACGTAAATAATGTTATTTTCTTCTTTAAATATAATACTTGATCATAATACATTAGAAGAATAAGTGATATGCAGAGGGAGTTGCATCCCTTTACTCAGATATGGTTCCAGTTTCCTACTGTACAAGAAACGGCTCCAAGTCTCATGTGAGATACTGGCAAAGGAAAAAACCGATTGATGAACCGACTGTCTCAAGAAAACGTTTTGCTCCTGCAAATCCAGGGGAGTAGATTAATCCACATCTTTATGAATGTGAGTTACCTAGGAAAAATGCCCGTTATAATGTTGATATAGTCCATATCAGGATAAACTGATGAAAGGTCTCCCTGATAGAAGCTGGAAAATATAATATAATTCTATTGTACTGTATGAATAATTCCTGGAAGTTAGCAATCTGGTAGCAAGTGCTGTGACCTTTTGAGCAGATATGTGCAAGGTATTCATAGTCTTGGGTTTATTTTTGGTAAAAAGAGCATATAACACAATGAATTCAAGGAGTTAATGGAAATATTGTTTCTTAAGCTGCGTGGTAAAAACAATCAAATTCTCATGCTCTGAATTAACTTGGTAAATTGCAGGCATAATTTAAAAATACCCAGATCAGGTCCTGAAAATGCCCTGTGGAAAAAGGGTCCTTTAACAACAATGGTTTCAAAATGAAAGACCAATTTCCCATGAATGGGAACCTATTTTTGGCAACAAGAACCAAAGCCATTATGAGAGAAACCAAAACATTATTGCAGAACTGTTAAGTAGTTTGGGTCAATTGATAAGACATGAATTTCACACTGCCTGTTGAGACCAGAGTGACATGATGGCATGTCTTATACAAGAACCTTTAGACAGTAGTTTGAAGAACGTCTTGTTACCATGCTAAAAACCAATGACAGACTTCATTTTAGACAAGGGGCTAAAACCTTTGGTTGAGACAAGTCAAACTGGCATGACAAAAATCAGGTCTTTGCTCTGGCTTATGTCATTCCTTTCATCATGATGAAAAGTGTCAGAAAGCATGGAATCGTAGCACCTGATAGCAAGCATGGCTAACTTCTTGAAAAGCTAAAACTGGAAATTTTTTATTTGTGGCACAGAGGCTTAAAAAAGAGTGATGTTTCTCTGCTCATACCAGTGAGAGGAGATCTCTCGATTTCCCCTAACTGACTCTGAAAGTGGCCGGCCTTCTTGACTGAGCAATTCTTACTACCACTTGTTCACAGAAACGTTTCTTTCTGAAGACTTGCTTCATGTGAGCCAAGCATTCCTGTTCAGCTTGTCTGGGCAGGGGTTGAAAACCTCAATGCAAAATTGTTTCAGGTGCATACAAGGGTCAGGGTTTTTCTGGGTATCTTCATTAACTCTGCAAGTACTTACTGCCCTGCTTTCTAAGCCTGATAAGCAGCCTGCCTTCTAGCTGCTGTTTGTAAACTGAACCACAGAGCATCACAATGGCTGCCTGAGTAAGAGATTCTTTTAGTGCACATGCCGTCTACCTTTTCTATATCAATCTTGTTCCAGGCAAACTAAGTAATTTAAAGAAAAATAAAATTTTGAACACTTACCAAAGTTTTGTGCCACTCATTTCCACCAACATTTACATATAATCCTCAGGAATCAATGTTTAAATTCAATATTCATAATAAAAAATATATCTCAAGATAGCTGTTGTGTTTATAATGTATATTAGACTACTCTTCTCAAAACTATTTTGCACAACCAGAATATTTCTTCCGGAAAAAAACTAAAAATAAATTTATCTCCCTTGCATTTCATCTAAAATAAATGTTGGCACTGAATCTACTGTAAATTCGTCCACATCTAATGGTCCCATGTGTTCCAACCAGAAAAGATCGTCATGCGTTTCATCCTCAGATTATGATAAAACTGAAGTGTCAGGTGTCGAAACAGCACTTATACTAATATCCAATCCTTTGTCTTTAATCGGATCATTAAAGGCAATGTCATTTGCAATGTCATCAATTTCAAACCCTTCAAAACTTTTGTTGGAATCGTCGTCGGAATACATGAATGTTGCCATTTTGTTTCACTTTGACAATTGACCTTGTTTTCAAAGGAAATTCCGGCTCATATGCTGTAAAACTACTAACAGAAAATTTTCATCATTTTACATAAGGACTATTATTATTTGCTAAATGTTGTTAAAAAGACCGGATGTTTGCAATTTCATCCAATGCAAAGCTTTAATACGAAATGTTTATATGCGTCTCTGGGGTTTCCCAACCCTTGGTCGGAAATGCATGTATGAGCCAGCGGGGACAGAGAGAGTATTATTAGCAGCTTGTATATGCATCTCTGGGGTTACAAGGCTATTTTAAGTGTCGCATATATGCGTTAGCAGAAGGTAAAGAGTTAAAAAGATTTAGTAGGTCATTTATCTATGACTTCTTCGACTTTAAGTTGGACATCAAGATCAGTAAACCCTCTGAGTCCCTCACCATCTAATGACTTCGGGAATTACACCAGGTGGAAAAAAACTGTATGCATTAAGAATCAGGATTGTTCCCAAAAAAGTTAAAGTTTTGGAATTTGGGAGTTGAACAATAGTTGGAATCATAGCATTTCATTTCAATGAAAAGAGGTTCACCATGGGTTGAGTGCAGATTCAAATGAAACATGGGTGAATTGACTATTCTGTGTGAAGCACTCTGATTACCTCTGAAAAGCAACTAGGTTATAAGCCTGAATGAGATGTGACAGTCTTGAATGAAGAACCGTAAATGATCATATAATGTGAGAAAAAAAAATCAAACAAGAATGCAGAAATACATGCATTTGGTTACCTTGCCTTCAGAAACAACTGATGATAGCTGAGTTGTTGAAAAGAATAACACCCTTTCCAGAGCATTTCCTGCCACAGTAAGTGGCATTCACTATGGTACATCTTGAAGCAGAATGTTCCCTGTAAACCACGTCTCAATAAGTGACAAACTGTGATGTAATAAGATTTGGCATGTCCTTTTTGGTAAGGAAACCTACACGAAAAATGGGAGAAATGGTTTTTTTTAATCTTTGTACCAAAACATTGCTCACTCTGTGGTTTTTTTGGAGACTTTATTCACATAATTCAATGTCAGGGACATGGAGATGGACATGAAGAAAGATAAAAATGGGTCAATGATTGGTGCAGTATAATTTTCTTCTTTCAGTCAACATGACCATGACCTTTATCATTTTGACCTCAAAATTGATAGGCTTGTTTCTGAACCCAAGTGCAAGCCATCTAGAAAGTTTTGTACTTGTAGACTGTGGACAACTTGAGTTATTGTGCAGAAAGTAACAGTTAGATGGACATATGCACTCCACCTTATGGTAGGTGTACAAAAACAATATAGTTTCTAGATGATCTCTACAAGGTTTCACTAACCCAAAGCTATAAGCATGCATGCATCTTTCTCATTCTGAAATAATATTCCTTTCCCATTTTAGTTACAAATAGGGCACTAAGTGTACTGTATTTGCATTTGTACAGAACCATGTATTAACCTTTAACAAGGATTGAGGAAATGTTTCGGCATGGAATATGAAAATCTACATGAAGGACTGTAATTTGTGGGAATGAGAAGGAAGTAGGCCTCACCAAATATGTGTAGAAATATTCACTTTTTCAAGAAATGACTTGTTTATATGAGCAAATTGCATTATATCTTTGAATGTTAAAGTTGTACATCTGCTGAATTTACCATGCTGTCGCTGGGCCAGATCAAGAAGAGGGATAACTGCAGCTGACTGGTGCCCTTCCGGGTAATTTTTCATGATGAGTTCAGCCCTCTGGAACAAAATATAACCCACTGAAAATGTTTCTATTTACAAACAAATCAAATGTTTCCACAAAATGGTGTCTAATCTACACAAGCAAAGCCCTCAACATTAGTAAACCATGTCCTGAAAGGGTCATTTAAAACAAAAAATGGTCTGACACCAAGAATTCTAACAACATCAAGTGTCACATACCAGACAGAGCTTTCAAATAAGCAATAAATATATCAATTGCCATTTTAATTTTAACAGCTGAATGAAAAAACAATCTCTTCCTGTGTGGCATTTATCTTAACTTAAAGACCCAATCTGAATGGTCCCTCAAATTCTTTAATTTAAGTGAAAGTCTCTTTAATTTTTTTAAACACTTTCTCTTAAAATTGATTTGTAGTGTTTAAAGAAATCAAAAGTGCATATTCTTAGAAGAGACTTCTTGTAATCTTGCTGAATGCAATATTTTAAAAAGTGAAGGTGAGAATATTCTTGCAAGGATGCCAAGGGTATTGGAACTGTCTATCTGAATCACTAGATGAAATAGTAACCCTGGCCTACATTTCATTTTGGAACCTTTTTATCACATCTTTTCAACAAATTACCTTCATATTTTCTGGGGAAAATTCAAACGGTGTGTCGGGATTGTTATCTGGTGAATCTCTATGCTGCAAAGAAATTTAGAGAGTCAGTTACCATGAGAAATTGATCCAAGCATCACTCTTCAGAATACTTTCTCAAGTACAAAAAAATTCATGCTGCATTTTGTAAGCTGATTCTTCATTTATATAATGTTTATGTTTCCACAGAATTTCTTAAATGACTCCATGTTTGATATAAACTAAACGATTTCTTTTTGTTCCTTGAGATACAATTCAAGAAAATTTGAAACAAATCCTGAAAAATTCACATCAAAGAATACAACAAAACTTGTGTATAATGAACCTGTAGAAACTGGAAAAGTGTTTGCTGTGAATGGTAATTTGTCATATAGTACATGAAATGTTATTTGTCATATAGAATACGAAATGTTATTTATCATATAGAATATGAAATGTTCGCAGCTTAGTATACAATTTAGATCTAAGTTCATTTTAGTCAGGTTTCAAAACATCACAAGAGCTGTAAATCAAATTTTCCAATGCTAGTCGGTTTAGAAATCTACCCATGAGTTATATCTGATATGCAAAAGGACACTTTTAAACTGCATTCCTGCAGATTTAAAGAAATGGAACTGATAGTACAAGAAACAAACTCCAACAATTTCCAATTTATTCATTCTACATCAGAAATAGGGTGGGTATTTTGAAGATCAACAGTCTGTTGTAGTTATTGTTTTGAACATGCTATATCAGGCCTACCAATGATTCTCAGTCAACAATTGACATCTTGACTGGGCTAGAAAATTCCTGTAATTTTTTAAAAAGAAATATCTTCCATGTAACATTTGGGCAAGTGACCAGTGCTAAAAAAAAACCTGACACCTGGGGTCCCTCTAATTTCAGATTGGGCCTCTCCTGTGTTCTAACTGCCCATTGGGCTTGTGGAAATAAAAAATGCCTGAGAAAACTTTGGTTGCACAGATTAAATGTGGAATATTATTTTTGAAGTGGTTGAAAAGCTAGTCAATTATTAATACTTATCCGCCCCTTACCTTTAGGAAATCTGGCTACTTAACGTACTTCTATCACATGCTGTCAACTTTGTGTACAAAAGCAAAGCATGTGACCTATGAATTGGCAACTGATTGCCTGGATTACCCATAGTGCTGACTTAGCTTTAACCTGTGATTTACCAATGGTAGGACAAATATACCATTTTTAAGGCCATCTAGAGCACATACCATCTTACAGTATGTTGATGTTGATGTGGGGTTTAACGCCATTTTTCAGCACACGATAGGCTATACATGGCGGCCAGTATTAATGGTGGAGGAAGAAACCGGGAAATCCGCGGAAAGAACCACCGACCCACGAGAAGCTACTGGCAAGCTTTCTCAAATATCCACATTCGCCGAATCTTAGACTCGAACCAACGCAGACAGAGGTGAGATGGCAGTGATCCGTAATGGACAGCGCTTCAGACCACTCGGCCACTCGAGGCCTGCTTACAGTATGAAATCTTACAGTATGAAATGTGCCACATTTGAAAATCAGCAGATTTGAAGTTTAAAAAATTGAACCCTGCCCACAGCCCCCCTCCCCACCATATTCTTTGGTGGTGTTGTTAAATGTTTCACAAAATGGCCAAGTTGTAAGGATGCAAAATAATGGATGTTTTACTTGTTTTAGGCTCCTGAGTAAAATATTTTTCATTTGCCCAAAATAATTTGGACCTTGTCCTGGGCTGATGGAGAATGGATTTTCACTTGCCCAGCAAAATTTCCAACTTGTCCTTGGACACTCTTGTCACATACTGTGAGTTCATTCATCTTGTCGACAAGGACCACTTTAGTCATCCAATGTTGTAGTGGGAATGATAGGTCTGTGGGTGCGTACGTGTGGCTGAAGAGGCCGATATGCGCCTGGAATGTTCTATGGCAGTGTGGACTGAGGATGGTAGCACTGCAGATTATGGGGTTTCTGGCTCGAGATTTCCTGGCCTCCTTCCACTGTTCTGCTGCGGCTGTCCTATTGACTTCGCAAGCTGCAGCACCTTCGCCAATGGAGAAGCACCGCATGCCCCTGTCCTGGGTAGTCTTGACAAACCAGACACCATTGAAGGCTTTTGGTGAAAACCCCATGTTGATATGACCATCCATACAAGAATAATAGTGACAAGATCTTCAATACTTTCATTGCAGCACCATATTTAAGGTCAGAGCTGAACAATTTTCATTCACGACCAACCAGATATCATACTGAAGTTTCTGGTGAAAATCCCATGCCAATATGACTTTCCATACAGAATTAAAAAAAAAAATTTTAATTATGCAACACTTACATGTTACTATCGCTTAGCTAATCTATTTTTATGTCAAAAACTCAGTGTCCATTCGATGTGAATACATCCTTCTCTAAAGTGGAAAAGGGACAGTATGATGTTTTGCACATCACTCTCTATATCATCTGCAGAAGGTAGATATTTTTATCTGTGATCTTTTCCATAGAAAAAGATTATGCAAGATATTAGAGTGGGGTGAAAGGCATTTGGCAATAGCTACATGTAAGTATTGCATAATTAAAATCAGTTTTACCCCCCAAAAAACTAAAAAAAATTTAATAGCATTAATTACATGAGTTTGTCAGTTAGGCTGGTACACTGATGCTCTTGTCAAACTGATCAAAAATATAGAAACTGAAATGTACTCATCACAGAGGGAGAGATCCATCTACAGAAGGTTGACGTCTCTCTGTGCCACATGTTGTGCCATAGCAATGGACCACAGAGAAAAAAATGCATGTGCTCTGTTGTGCTAATGAGCAGAGGTAAAAAGAGGAAAAGGTAGTATGGGAATGCCAAAAAACAGCCTTCATGACATCCTCCAAGCAGGAATGATTAATGTTGGCCCATGAGGTAGCAATGACTCGAACTTCATGGCTTTTAGTTTCATAAAGGAGAGTTCTTCATCGGTGAGGGCCTGATATGCTCTTTTGATTGTTATGACAATCCAACAGGAGACAGTGGCAGCCGAAACGTCTAAACTGAGCCCTTAAGAGTGAGGAAGAGACATTTCCTACCAGTTCTTTCTGCTTTGGAGGCATTAAGACAGAAGCAGAGAGCATGCACGGGGCACAAGAGTCTATCTTGATCACCCCCCCTCAAGGTTTGACAGAAACTGGAGATCTCTATAGGAAGGGGAGCTACCAAATTTAATTGATTTTTAGCGAGAAATCTAGGCTGACAAAGAAGGGAAATGAAAGCATAATTCCCACTAAAGTTTATTCAGAACTTTGAATTATTAGGACTGTAATTCTTGGATTATTTTGAGATTTAATTTGCAACACTGTAACTTTTGTCATTTTGACTCTGTATTCTAGAGAATTAAATTATATGTTGAATTTTACAAAGCTTCTTGCTTTCCACTCTTTTATGTCATTTATGTTAAGAGCATAGACTCATAACAGCATTCATATCAAATGGATGTTGTGTTTTTGGCATGAAAACAGATTAGCTATGCAATAGCAACAGGATAAGTAACTGTGACCATTAAATAGCAATAACAAGATTTTCAAGATGGCTGCCGTGGTGAGCCTACTCAATTTCAGACTGGCACTGTTTTCATTTGCTACCAACTATACAACATAAGAAGTCTATTGGTATAAACCCAATGCTGATAGGACTTTCCATCTATAATGAGCAATGAAAAAAATTTGAAGATGACTGCTATGGTGGACATACAGGATATCAGATCTGCACCACTTTTATTTAAGACCAACTTGACACCATAAGTCTTTCAGTGAAACTCCATACTGATATGACTTTCCATTCAGGAGGAGTAGCAATAATGTTATGTATATCTTTGTGTCTATTACTTTTGGTGCATGACTGTAGACTGCATATGAGCTATTAATAGGTGTTTACAAGTCTTAAAATCAATCTTAATAATAAACCTGTTGACAAGTTTGGGGTAATTTTCAATTGGATGATTGAGGCGCAATGGTTCTACTGCAATGTGAAACACTGTGAAATATGTCATGTGGGAAGTATTGTAACAGAGATCGAGTAGGAAAATATTGCAATACAGAGCCATAGTGTATATATAGGGATGAATAAGTGGACAATTAATTCATTCCTATTTTCTTATGTTCTTGTTTTAAAATCAATCTGCAGATATATTTAATGTTGTGTTTAGATATAATTTGAGAGGACTTATTTGTTTTGGATTATTCACTGGAATTACGAAGTCCTCACTGACTCAGGATGACAATATATTATTCCTGGATTTTTGTAAATTCATGCAAAGTTTTTGACATTGCCATTGAGGCAGATCAAGACTGCTGGCAATACATTCAAGAATATTGGTACATCAACATATTCAAGGACCCAGAATTCATTTGGAATACTATTCTTCTGGACTTGTGATAGAACTTTTTCGGATAATTTTGGATTTAATTCACAATACTCTAAGTTCCTCTTAAAACTTAGAGAATTAAATTATTTAACTTTTACACAACTTGCTGGTTTTGCTTCTTTCTGTTACTTAATTTAAGACCATGGAGTTGTAACAATAATACAATTTTCAAGATCGCTGCTGTGGTGGCCATACTAGATGTCATATCAGCACCATTTTCATACAGGACCAATTTCACATCATGAGACATCTTTTAGTGAAAACTCCATGTTGATATGATCACCTATTAAGTAGTTGAGACAACAAGATTTTTGAGATGGCTGCTGTTGTGACCATACTGTATGTCTCTGAGTGGAAACACTTTCATTTAGGACCAACTAGAATCATAACAAGTCTTCTGGTGAAAACCCCATGTTGATATGATTTTCCATTCAAGATAAGTAGTAAAAATGAGATTTTCAAAATGGTTGCTTTGGTGGCCATATTGGACATCAGATCAGCGCAATTTTCATTTAGGACCCACTAAACATCATAAGGAGTCTTTTAGTGATATGCTGATATGACCATACATTCAGGAGGAAATGCAACAGCACTGGATGCGTCGATTTCATTTAGGACCAACTAGACCATGGGATGAACATGTGTGTAAAGTTTTGTGGCAATCCTCCTTGAAGTTTAGGAAAAGTAGCAATAACAAACTTGTGATAATGGACAGATGGACGATAGACCACAGACCATCCTATAAGCTCTTCTGGTCTCTGATCACTAGAGCTAAAAAAAACTGTTTCAAGTTTGTATGCCATCAGAAGGTTTGTTAGTCATTGTAGATTCTACAAAGGCACACCATGCACATGTCCAGACAGTCCATCCAGATGCATATTTATAGATTTTGTTTAAAAAAATCATGTACATATAGCAGTATGATACAATATCATGACGATCCTAGCAACATTATCAGACATATTCAACAAAGACATATCTTATATATACTGAATCCTGTTAAAAGATGTACAGCAAATGAAAAAATCACAAGCTGAGCATGGTACTGTATGCACATTATAATAGCAGTCAGATGTTCAGTAAACCTTGTGGGTAGATTTGGGTAAAGGTTGATTTCTAATTGCTTTGATTAAAAAGCATCATTTCAGTCATTTTAAACGTGTACACATTTCAAAAGTTTGGTATATGTTGCAGCTTTATGCCAATGTTTCTATATATTTCTTTTTGGACTTTTAGGCAGGCACGACAACAACAAAAATCCACAATATACATGATACAAGCAAATTACCACAAATAGTCCCCCTGCACTGGCTTGTGTCGTTCTATGAAAATGTCTGACTTGCTGTTGCTGAAAAAGAAGAAAATAAAAATCATCAAATTCTTCTTTAAATTATGAATGATAAATGTATACATTTTGCTCCTTCAGAAATTAGCCTTATGGAACTTACAAAGCAGTACTAAAAAGAAAATCAAAAGATGATAAATCGTTAAAAGAAAAAGGTATGGACAATACAGAATTAATAATAGGCTATGCAATTTGTGTAATTTGTGGACACAATATAGAATTAATGATAGGCTATATAATTTAAGGACAAGATAGAATTACTGACAGGCCATGTACTTTGTGTCATTTTAGGACAATATAGAATCATTACTGACAGGCTATGTAATTTACATTGTTTGAGGCAATATAGAAGTAATGACAGGCTTTGTACTTTGTGTCATTTGAGGACAATATAGAATGACTGATAGGCTATGTAATTTACATTGTTTGAGGCCAATAAAGAAGTACTGATAGGCTACATACTTTGTGTCAGTTGAGGGCAAAGAGTATTCAGTAAAACTCATATAACATACCCTGCTTTATGAACAATGCCACTTTAATGCACCTTAAATTTATACAGATGTTTTGCAATAAAACAAGCACTAAATCACAACTGCCATCTTTTGAGCTCTATTCTTCCATTACTTATGTTTTTAGGGCTGATATCAAAAGCATTAATGTTTTAAGGGTTATGTTAGGTCATATGTTATGAGAAAACTTCTCCAATGAAAAAATGTGTAGCTGATGAATAGATTAATAATAATAATTATGATAATAATAAATAAATAAACAATAATCAAATTGTAAAATATAACAAGGCTATCCCAATTAAATTACATTATACCAGGGACAAACTCATGTTTGCAAGGTGCTTTGCCACAGTCCAGTCCACAAAAACAGAGACAGCAAGGTTGTGCTCAGTTTGTAATGCTTTATGTCACTTTTAGTCAAGAGTTTATATGCATTACTTACTTCTGTTACATAAACGTCTGCGATTTTATTCATCTAATCATCCTTTATTTCATAACACACTTCAACTCCGTCACATCCTGTAGTAATGGGTAAGGTCAGTCTCAGTTTCTCACGCAGACATCATAATGTGAATGCCAACTGTTTGAAGCAAGTTATACTCACTTATAAGTTGAATCAAACTGCAAAACAATAAAGATCCTGGTCTGCCATAGAATGATGTGCATACAAATCAGGGTCTATAATGTTTGTTCAACAGACTACTCCCAACAAAGTGCATGACCCAGATCTGGTACACTGTACAATAGCAGATCTGGGTCTAGGCAGTTTCTAGTTGGACTTGTCTTTTAAGGGAATATGTACAGTAAATAATAAACACTTGTATTTTAACTTTTTAAATTTTTAACCAAAATATTTGTACGCTGACAGAATTTTTCAACTTCTGAATTGTAACCAGGTTGCAGACAGTGAATAAACAGGCCTGTTTCTATCATTATATAGCCAATGAAAATGACTGAAAATCTTTCTTGTCCAATGAAATGTGCTCCACCTGCCAACTCTCAGAAGTAAGCTGGTCAAAGACATAAAAGACAACCTCAGATATTGATATTACATATTTTTTACAATCATGCTATATATTGCAATTTTTGATGGTATAGTTGATGTTGCAAGTGGCTGCTGTTGTAAGCAATGAATACTTCCAGTACAACGTGAATGCCTATCACAATATTGTAAAACTTTTTCTATTTTGTCATCACAACAATGGCACCACATTCCAACCTACCTTATTTTCTTTTTATCATTAATATTTAGTCATACAGGTCTAATTCAATTTTAGAGCAAATACTGTGTGTAAACTGTTGTTCTTACACATCTGATACATGTAACAAATCTAACAACTAGATGGTCAGAACTGTGTTTACAGTGCACATGAGAGTGCTAATTGGTTGACACTTTGTATATATAGCCCAGCTATGTGAAGGAAGCACTCCAGATGCAATATACAAGCAGTGCTTTCTAGCCACCTTGACCATACATATCAATGTGTAGACATATTACATTAAAATAATGAAAGATGAGCAGAAATCCACTATTAAAATATAAAAGGCCTGGGAAGAAACTTAGACCCATGAGAAGCTACTGGCAAGCTTTCTCATGAACCAACACTGGCCAAGCCCAAGACACAAACCTACATGAAGAGAGATGAGATGACAGTAATCAGTAAAGGCAAGCACTTTAGACCACTTGGTCACCAAGGGCACCCCCAAAATAAATCCTTTAAACAGGATTTTAAATCAACTGCCCTAAGATTTTTTTACAGAAATCAATTTTTGGAGCAAGACATTTCTTTGATAATACTGACCTGACCGTAACACCTTAGGAGTACTACTACCTTGAAAATACAGCCCTCCCAGCTTAACCTTTTTAACTATGGGAACTATGCAACATATGTGGCAGTCAGAGTAATTTCACCCTCAATATTGGGATTGGCACCAAATCCCATGGTTATCTAAGTTACTATTGGAACAAGATGTAGCTGCAGGTAAAATGATGCAGTGCATTTGTATTATGATTGAGTATTAAGAAAGGCTCACATTTTACACTAAAAAGTTTTGTTTTCTTCTTCAAATATGTTACCTGATCATAATACCTTAGGAGAAAAGGTAGAGTATGCAACATACCCTTACCTGGAGAGACCATCTCCAATCTCCTAATGTATGTGTGGCAGTTTCTAGACTGAAAACCTGGTTTGAGCATCAAATCTGTTTGCCAACACGATGCTTTAGGAAAAGTAAAATTTATGCGATCTTTGATGATCATAGTAAAATTCTGAAAGATGGACGTTCATCATCTTCAGCAACATCCACTTAGGCCTTAACCTTGTATGTAGTACTGACTGTCAGTGGAGAAAGGAATTCTGATGGAGGCAGACTTGTGTAACTGCTGCCTTGAAACTGAATTCTGTCCTTTCCATGTCTGGACAGTAATGTTCAGGACCGTCTGTGTCAAACACACTCCCTTCCACTTGTCGGCTAGGGGATTGACCTCCTCCTGTATGTTCTGCATCCAGGGGCAGAGCATTCTGTAGGGAAGCATTCATGTCAAATTGTCACCATGTGTAAGAAAAGGTTCTACCTGTATGGATATGCCGTCTGCAACGTACTGGTATCATGAATATGGTCTGCCCAGCTTGCTGGCTGGCTGGCTGGCCATGTTGATCTGCTCTGCACAGGGCACCACTGCTTTAGGAATTGTTGAGTGACATACTGTTTGCCAGGCTGGGATGATGTATTCATAAGGCCAAAACTGTGTGATTGATCAGATTGCTGGACTGGTTGGTCAGTAGCCCAGATGGCATATAGTGAATGATATCTAACTTGTGGGCAGTCAGAAGGTAATCTCATGTGCCCAGCTTCAACATTTCTAAGTCTGTGCATGGCCTGGGATAGGGACTTGTGCCCAGTGGGCTGCCAAATTGGGTTAAAAATGGAACTACTGTTGTCCAGCTCATAGCCAATATAGGCAACAGAGCTTGCTGTAGTATGTGTATCATACATGATTCAGTATAGCTTGAATGGAATTGCTTCGCAAGGTTGATGTTTGAGGTACCTCTATTAGGGGGTAAGGGTGGAATCTTGATGTCCACCATAAAACTGGTCAATGATTCTGTATTCTGATACTTCCTGTTTGGAACATCTAGAACATACTTTCTTTTGGCCCTTCAACAGACTTTTCAAATTGACAAGTATATAAATTGTTCAAACGCATGAACTTGTGTTACCTTGATAACCTTAGCAGTACATAATAAACTAAAAATTAAAGCACAATGCAATTACACCAGTGGAAATTTAAGAGCTACCGATCGATATCACACTGACAATAATGACTGGTATAAATGTGCATAAATGTGAATAAATTCTCCAAGAAAAAGAGCAGTGAATACACCAGATATATCAATATTTTAACTTGCTATACCACTGAAAATAAATGCTGGATGATCAAAAATGATTATACATTTGAATGGGTTCTTTGGATGCACTGTTCAAAGTTGCAAGTAAAAATATAAACTAGTAAACATTTGGGATACTGTTGGACACCTAGCAGGAACAAGGATTTAATTTGTATGAGTTACTTCCCTTCATTTATCTGATTTATAGATCAAAAAACATTTTTCATTTTTTTGGATGAGCTGGATTTGGAGGTAGCAGAGTTACTTCCTATTGTGGTCCTCCTCTTGAACTGCCCCCTGACCAGCAGCCATCTGCTTTTTACAGCCAGAATCCCATGGCACAGACAAGTTTGTATTCAAATGTATCCCTCAAGAATGGCCACCCCTCTAACCTGACCAGCAGCCAGCATATTGGTGCAAATATGTACAATTTTCCCCTCACAAGCAGCCACATTTCATCTTAATATGTGTCCAGGGCCAATATTTAATTCATACAATAAGTAATCCAATTATCTCTACAGATGTCTGTTTCTCGATGTCAGGTGTTTGTTACTGAAAGAAGTGTTGGTTATAGTACAGTACCACTAAGGTTAATATTATATCATTATATAGAAACATCAACATTTACAGGAAATGGGCTCAACAATGCTGTGATAGAATTTCGTGCTTCACACAGCTGTTGAGTTCTTTTCTTCGATGATTATGACTGGACATATTTGTCAAGATCACTGCATGATCAGTATTGGTTAAATATAGATTTTTTGAGGGTTAACACACATAGAAATTAACCTTGAACAAAACAAGGTACCCATAGACCAACAAATCAAGAGACAGTTCATGTATGACTTTCTGTATATACGAGGCACTTTGTCCACTCTACAAAAGTTTTGTCTGCATAATTAAATGGTAGTACTGTACAATTAACAACATAGGAATAAATCATTACAAAACTTTAAAATGTCATCATGAAAACTGACTTATTATTTTCGAAAAAAAAGTAAAAGTTATTTGACTCAATGACATGGGTGATGTTTCCAAACAATTTTATGTCAGAAAGACTCATATAAATATCATCGTAACAAATAAAGTGAATATTCAGCAGCAGCTGGAAATTGGAGTAAATGGAAAGAAAATTACCAGTATGTATATACCAAGATTTAAATGACATTTTGTTTTGAATGGAGTTTTTTTAATGTGCATGCCAACAATACCCCACTAGCATTTCATGCTTAATTCAAGAAAATCAAACTGTTACTGTAATAAATGTTCACTTGAAATAAGTCTGTTCCTAAAACAGGAAGAACCTTTTAATAACTAATATTACTTATAAATGAAAACATTAAATAAGTTACATGTAGCTTTCTTACTACATGCATTACATATACTTCCCACAAAAAATTAGACCCACTCGGGGAAAGGCCACCCATCTTATATATAATATAAAGCCAATTTCCTGGTGCAGAAGGGATGGCCATATAAGAGGAGGACCACTGTACTTTTAATGTGATAGGATAATGCACTTCATGGCCAAATGAATGAATGATTACCATCTCAGCTGCACAATAAATTCAATTCAGCAGATCACAAAGAGAATAACTTCATCAAATATCTCCTCTCATCTGCAAGTTTACTTAAAATTACAATGGCTCAGTAACTCAGCACAATGTACATGTAGTTACAAAGAGTATTCTCTGATATGAAAGAGAATAAGACAAACCACTGAAGCAGAATCAAAACATGTACACATACAAATATTCTCAACATTAAAACTGAATTTTAACAATAAAATGATTGATGAATTATTTGATGACCACAAAGTTGTTTTTTTAATTTTTTTTTTCTTTTACAATAAAATACTGATCACTAGTTAGTACTGGGTAAAATAATGAATATCATTTTATTGCTGGCTCTATTTAAATATGTAACTGATTATTATGGCATGTTATCAATATTTATTGATAATGTCTACCAAGGACTCAGTCCACAATACACAATGCAATTTGTAAACATTTATCTTCACGACCACTCCGCTTGCCTAAGTGGTTAAAGCGTCTGCCTCAGATGACAGGTTGCAGATTCAAACCCTGGCCAAGTCATAACACATATTTATACTAGCAGCTGCCTCACCTAAATTTAATTATTATGCATACCATTAAAAACTGTACAATGTACTTTCAAAGGTATGCATTACAAGTAGTAATCAGTTTGTTAGGGTTATGGTGAAATCTGGTCTATGTCTGGTCAGTAAGTGTCATTGGCCTTTAAGACGAGAAACAGTCTTCAATAAAAACCTGGACATTTACATTGCCAATGATCTCTACCACCTTTTTCTGAACGATTGTTCATTTCTTGCTGCAGGTCGTTATGAGGAGAACTGGTTCTCTACCAGGAAAGACATATATTACTACTCTTATTATTACTTATTCAACTGCTGCACTATCATGTTTGCTCTGTACTGGAATGTTCTATATATAAATGTGTTGACACAGTCACACTTGACTATTAAGCAATGGGTGGTGCGTGGTCGAGAATAAAGGTAGGTAGGTAGCAATTGGTCAGACAGAGGAGTAATGATATGAAAGGCAGAAGTGTCAGTGTACATTTTCATCCCTTCATGCTCAGACCAATCTGGCTACCGTAGTGGCAATGAGACAATGAATCCCAACTAGCATTGCCCAAAGAATCATTAGGTCTTACTTGTAGCTTAGTTCATTAAATCTGATTTTGGAAAGCTCCTGATTCTGTGTGTGTGTGATTTCGATTTTTAACATAGCTTTAACAATTTTTCAGTCAAATCGCTACGATGTCTGCATTGTAGCAGTTTATAGTAATGTCTAGCACTGGGGCATCATGCCGCAGACATGTAGCATGATGTCCCACCCAGTAACATCATCCTGATACCAGGCTGACCAGTCCTAACACTAACCTCTTAATGCTGAGCACCAAGCGAGGAAGCTGTTAGTACCATTTTTATAAGTCTTTGGTATGACTCGGCCGCAGATCGAACCCACGAGCTCTCGCATCCGAGTCGAACGCTCTAACCACTTGGTCACCAGAGCGGTCCTCCTGCTTCTGAGATACCAAATTAGGAGCTTCTGCAATTATTGATGGTAATCTATTCCAAGTCCCTATTGTACACTGAAAGAATCTAAACCTGAAACAGTTCGCTAATGCTGACTTTAAGTGGAACTTATTTCCGTGGTTTGCACTATTTTGGCTATAATTTGGGTCAAGTATTTGTCCGCTGGTATGTTCATGTGTCATGCTTGTCGTGGAAAATAGTGACTCAAACCAGCTACCCGAAAAATGAGTTATTTGCTGAATACGTCATTTAAACTTCTGCTGTCAGTACAGTAGTATGAATCAATGATGCACTTCTTTCGCCAAGTCAGTCAAGGACGAAATGATGCACCCCGTCCAAGACAAATCATGATGCAAGCTCAACTCTCTTGTGCAATGGCAGAAGAAAGTAATTCTGAGATTGCAACATGTATAATCATGTAAACTGCAACTATCGTACCGCAGCTGTCAGCATTCTGCGACACAAAGCCAGCATTATGACAAAAATAACAGACGCACTTCTATCTCAATTCTAAAGCTGGAAATGGACGAATTTTAGAGGTATTCGGCACAAAATAGTTAGACCATTCGGAATTATCTCGGCTATTTCTGTGAGACAACATTATGATCCGTAGGATTGACCTTGAAGTTGTGAATGAACTTAAACGATAAAAATTATTTTGCTAACAATTTCATTACGTTTAACTAATAATTGTATAACATATTAACATATTAATAAGTGTCAATATGTAATATACAAAATTTGTAATATTAAAAATATACTAAAATGCATT
Source organism: Megalonaias nervosa (assembly GCA_016617855.1). Lineage (NCBI taxonomy): Eukaryota > Metazoa > Mollusca > Bivalvia > Unionida > Unionidae > Megalonaias > Megalonaias nervosa. The sequence continues at coordinate 46,717 of JAECUM010012950.1, forward strand.
CTTATTTACTCCGTTCCTAATTTTATCTATGGTCACAATATAAACAATATGGAGGACGAATTAATTTTTTTATCTGATCTCTAACTGTTACGATGAAATCAGTACTTGTGCGGCAAAATAATGCTTGAAATGCGACACAAAAGTTCAAAAACACTATGAAATTTAGTTTGTCCCATTTAGCATATACAACTGCGATATCTTTGCCCATTTAACTGTTCTGACATAGTGCAAGGTCGTGCAGACGATACGATCAAAATGTCGAAACCAAAGTCACGTATCAAAAGTAGGGGGCAAACAGAAAAAGAGAAGACAACCTTCAATATTTTTGTACGGTTATTTACAGATGAAAAGTTTCCATTGAAAAATATAAGTGGTGATATGAAAATTCGAGAATTGAAGGAATATATGGAGTTTGCAACAGGGATTCCATTCAACATGCAACGGATAAGTTATCTTGATGATGGTAAGGAATTGGTGTTCGTCGGCAGTTTGATTAAGAGAGAAATTATCAAAATCCTCTCAAGTAATCGGTGCTGAAACAAAATATTTAAATATAAGCCCAGGACATGTGTTTTAAAGAGATCACCTGTCCTGATTCAAATGTAACTCATCACAAGGGTGCTGAAAGTAGTTTGCATTCTTTAGAAAATGGAATACTTAAATGCTGCTTTGTGTAGATTTGCCTCGTAAAATAGTGAGCTTAAAAAATTTGTGACCATATCAGTATGATTTAATTAAAGGTAGTGATTTCGCCAGATCCTGTTACAAAACAGTACTCAGTACCAAAATAGTTTCTGTTTTACAGTGTCCAAACAACATTTGTGTCTTTATTTACTCAAATTTTGATTTCATTTAAAGTAAAATAATGTTGCCCTCCAGGTCCTGATGTCAACAAGTGTCAAATTGCTCTATTAATGAGAATGTCCTCCTAACTGCCTAGATAAATGCTAATGAAAATAAGCATTTAAGTTTTTCCAGCTTTAAAACCATTTCACTGAATTTTATAATTTTGATATAACTCATGAGATTGAGCTCTTGTTCACAATCTGCTGATGGGGGCTCACAACTTACATGATTTATAAAAAAAAATTCTCTGTTGTTGCATATTAACATGTGGAATAATTGTGGCATACACCTCTTTTTGTGATTTCTGACTGCACATGTATGTCTCTAGCTTTTCCTTCAGGTTGATGTACTGTATTATTCATCATGGTCTGTAAAGAAGAGTATTTGGGGATGTGGGACAGTTTTGGTTTTTGAATGCTGCATGAATCATCACATGTTGCTGAACTGAAGTTGAAAATAAATTAAGTCAGAGATCTATGGCTTTTTTCCTTCCTCATTTCAATAAAAAAAACCAATAGCTTCCAAGTTTCTGAGTTAATAGAATTTGTAACTATTCTATGCATAATTTGAAATAACCCAGTTACAAAGTTATAATGAAACAAATGTATTCGCTTTGCTAAATAGGTACATGCATAGACAGCACTAATTACTTTTATCTTTCTAGCTTACATTGCCAAAAAGCCAAATAAAGTTATGGTATTGTCTTTCATTTGTTGTGCATCTGTTGTCGGTTGGCCATTAGCAATTTGTTTCCAACTTTTTTGTCACAAAACCACTCAAAAAATGTTGACCAAACTTGAAAGCATCCTGGTATAAAGGTCTTTCAGTTTTTTAAAATGAGTGTTGATCCATCATCAAATGTGGGTACCATTACTTTGAAATAGAAAAACTGCTTTATTTCTTCTCATAAACCACTTAATGTAATTTTACTCAATTAGATATAATAAATCATGACATCAGTCTTTCAATTTTTTAAAAAAACTAATTCACTATCAAATATTGCTACTGTAGCTAAAAATAGATAAACCTTTAAATTACTTCTTCTCAAAAACTACACAAGAGCATTTGACCAAATTTGACAGATAGTATCCTGGCATACATGGCTTTCAGATTTTTTTTCACATGCTGCTTACCAGTGATAGAATATTGACACCATTACAAAAAATAGACAAGCCTTTAATTGACTAATCAAAAACTGTTCAGTATAATTGCCCACATATGACAAGAAGCCTCCTGGCATGAAGGTGTTCATACTTGTTCAAATGATGTTTATCCACAATCAGATTTGACTGCTGTTACTGCAATTAAAAATAATTTTCACAACTTATCAAAAAACTATAAACAGAATTTGAACAAAAATGTCAGAATCCATCCTGGCATTTTAAACATTTGTATAGATAATGCCAATCCACCATCAAATAATAAAAATAAATAAAAATATATAAACCTGAAACTACTTCTCAGAGATTGCTCATCACAAATTGACCAAATCTGAAAGAAAGCATTCATTACCATTACAAAAAAGGAAAATCCTTTAAATTATTTCTTTTCAGAAACTACTTGACCAAATTTGACAGAAAACATTCTGCTTTTTAAGGCTTTGAAATTTACACAAATGATACTAATATTCTAACAAATATGGCTGTTGTTGCTAACAATAGAGAAAAACAAACTCATTAACAACTTTTTCCCAAAAATACAACATGAACAGTTTGTAAGTTATGAATTAGGGTCAAGGCCCCTGGGCCTGTAAGAAATTGAGGGGCAATGTTGGTTTTATAACCTGTGCAGATCTAAATAGTTTCTAAGTTATGACTCAAGGGGCAGGGCCCCAAGGGGGTAAGGACAGATCCAGAAATCTACGCTGACTGCACAGATTTTAATGCCAAGTAAAGCTAAGATTCTATATGTATGAATGCTTATGCATATATGGCATTCAGGTGCAGATATGGCAGTGTGGAATCCATTTAGTTGTAGCTTTTTTCAGTTGCCATCTGCCACATGTGTTATAAGTCTGGGAAATACCTTATTTATGATATCAATTGGCAGTATTTTCACCATCCACTTTGTGTGTGCTGATACACCTGGAATTGCTACATGGAGTGATTTAAAAAATTATATATGCATCCACATATAAAATGATATCTTTATCAGTACATATGGAAACAGTGACAGTATTTACAGTTATTGCAATATTTGATGTATCTGTATTTGCATATGCATACATTCATATGGAATCTTAGCCTTAGCGCATTTATTCTAAGTGTATGGTATGAACAGTTTCTTGGTTATGAATCAGGGTCAATTCAACAGGGGCTGTGAGAAATTTTGTGATTATCTCTCTCTCTCTCTCTCTACATACACACACACACACACACAC